>VZTO01025071.1:3354-21463 GCA_013400615.1 Syrrhaptes paradoxus | reverse complement strand
GGCTGTTGTCCTTCTTTGCTGCAAGTGCAGCAACCAATCAACCAGGATCACCCCAGGACTTTTTTTTCTTTTTTTTTGCAAAGCTGCTTCCTACCCCTCTCTCAAATAAAATAGCAATTATAACCATAGGAAAAGCATGGAGACAACTCTAATTAGCAAAGTTCTATCAATATTTCCTCTCCCAGTCGGGAAGGCAGACACACCGAGAGCAATACAGCAGGGGAGAGATGTGGTCTTCCTTCCTCCAGGGAATCCAGGGCCGGGACTGCCAGCACGGGGGGCATGGCTGCCTCCTGCATTTGCTTTTCATAGGGGGAAGGGAGTGTTTGCTGATCTGCTGTGCCTGTATTTAAACTGACTTCAGTCCTCTAATTGCCTGGTGTTTTCTGGAGTGTGTTTGCTTACTGTCTTGACTTGGCTTGGACTGGAGTGTGTTTGTTCTGAGTGATTTTGGAGTTTGTTTGCTTTAAAGGAAAGTGGGGATTTACCGTAGACTTGAAACTTGTGGTGTGCCTCTGACAGCTGCTTCGCACAAGGAGTTTCTCTTCCCTCGAGGCACCTCTTTCTCTGGAGCTTTGTCCTTCTTTTTTCCTCTATGCAAGCAGGGGTATCTCATGCAGAAAGGGGTCACCACTTTTTTCACTCTTTCAGGTCCGTTGCAAAACGAAAAAGAAGATTCCCTTTAAGATAATTTCTAAACAACACCTTGAAGGGTTTTTTTTCCAAAACAACAAACTGGATGCATTTGTTTGTAATTTTTAGACACAAGTACAATACCTCTATAACTGAACAAACAGACACAAATTTGTTTCCTGGGATGAATGTGCAAATTAGAACCTACAAACAGAATATTTAGCATTAATTATAAATGCACTAATGGTTTGCATCCCTTCTAGCCTGCCAAGGGTAGGCAAGACCCTAGATTTAACAAGCCAATCTTCTTATAAAAAACAAACTGAAACAAACAAACAAGAAAACAACAAGCAAAAACTCAGAGCCCCAAACAACCTGGACAGGCAAGTTGGAAAATTTTTGGGAGGTGTGGGAAAAAGAAGAAAAAACCCTCTTTCTTTCTATTTGTTGTTCTCAGCAGCAGTAAAATATCATCAATGAATTTTCCAAGTAATAGAAATCAAAGTTAGAATAGGAAACCAAATATATTTTTATTTTTATGGGAGTAACCTTACCCCTGTGACTTCTCCACAGAGAGAAACTTCCACAGTTTTTTTCAGGGTCAGAGAAATTAAGCATCAATTGCAAGTGCAGCCTTTTTATTTTTATTTGTTTGCTTGCTGGAATGCATTGTGAGTGATTCAACTGGAATATAGTCAGCAAAGCACAGACCAAGGAGGCAAAAGAGGAGCCCTAAACTTTCTCACAGGAGAGAATTAAGACCAAGGCACCTCTGAAGTTCACCTGTAGTTCTGTGAGTGGGGAAAGGTTTATTTCAATGAGGCGGATCCCTGGTACCCCATTTGAACGGACAGGGGAAAGGGGTTCTTAAAACATCAGGACAGCTGAAGCTGTTTATGTGTCTTGAGCGAAGGAGCTGCATGGGATTCTGTGTTTGTTTGCAATTTATCAGTCAGCCACTAGATGTCTCTGATTATTGCACACAGTCTCAGGCCATTTCGTCTCTGGTAAACAAAGGAGACAAAAGTGGATCTAAAGAGGTGTGGGATCTGTAGATCTCGACTTATGTTTATTGTTATATAGATAAATATCTTTCTTTAAAACGTCCGTGTTCCTGTATATTACAGCAATAGCAATTTTTCATATATATAAATTTCCTTTTATTATAAAAGATCCAAGTGTGTTTCTCCTCCTCCTTGTGACTTCCAGATTTTGAAAATAAGTAATTTTTAATTTTTTACAGTAAATGAAAACAAGCCTAAGACTCCACATGGCAGCTATTGTATCAGCTTAACAGAATACAACACTGTGTAGTCCCAAAACTGCACTATTTATTTACAAATATGCCAGCTAGTGAATGAAATGTCTTTAATAAATACTAATTGTGTTCAATGAAAATGCTTAAGCAGTTTTCATGCATCTGCAACAAACAGTTGAGAATGACATACTGGCCATACTCAGTTGAGGGTATGGTTTGCATCACCCACCCGAAATCTCCTGGAGCTTTTGACTGAAAAGACAATATACGAGATATTTTTTTCCTGAATGGTGTACATGTTGTTATAGGCCAAGCCTTTCCAGCCCAGGGTGCTGATGATCCAGAAAATACACTTGCACGGACATGCATGTGGGTCTGTAAGTGTTTAATTTTTTGTGTAAGAGTGTAAACATAAGTGTCAGCTCTTTGCTGTCTTTTTCTTGCAAAACCATGTATAGTGAGTTCCAAACTGTGCATAATTTACTCTGGACCTGGTCTGGGTACAGCCGTATAATTAAAAACAAGAAAGAAACCTAAACAGTGCACTGAATATAATGACACGTCGACTTCAGGCTATTCACACTCTAGCTATCATTTTATATCCCCTCTGGGTCCAAATGGGAAGCTATATCTGGAAAACGAAGGAGACAGGGTTGGCACTTTGTAGAAATCTGTAGGTTTAGCTGTTTACTTTCATAAAAAAATTCCTCCAGAGAAGAGAGAATCTGAGTCTGACAACCCAGGTGCCACCTCCAATTTCACCAATTCCTTAATAATGTCCATGAAGTGGGTTAGAGCCTCTGGGATGCGTTAAATACATAACTTCATCATGGTAATGATCATTGGAAAGGTTTATTCATTGCCATTGCTGGCAACTAATTTTTCTCTGCTCTGTGCCAACCACACCGAAGGAAGGCAACTCCTTCTTCCACGTTGTGATTAAGTATGCTGGGATGTCAAACTAGAAAAGGACTTCTTGGTAGAGAGCAGAAGTGATAGAAATAGGAACTGAGATTCTCAGGGAGATAAATGAGTAGGAGAGATTTATTGATGAAGCATAGATAGTGCTAAGAGTAGAAGTTAAAACAGCAGAAAATGAGGTTCAAGGGAGTAAATTGAGGGAAGAGATTTGTACTACAGGGAGAAGCAGCAAATGGAAAGTGCGTAGCCTTGATAAAAGAGCATGAAAAACATGGGCAAGATACAGAGATGTGAAGCTATAAACATCTCCTGGTCCTCCCGTGTGGGTAACCCATTTTAGCAATCTACCTGCACTGTCACTACTGGAAATTAAATTTGGTATTTACATGGTGGCTTTGAGAGGTGGTGGGCCACAGGTATTGCTGCTGTAATCCCACCGGTGTCACCACAGACTGAAGTTCCTCTGGGGAGAGCACACTTGGATGTTCCACCTGCAGTTAATAAACCTCAGAGCACCTCAGCCCCTCTTCTCTGATCAAAGGCAGTAGTTCATGATAAACCAGACAGAACAGCTGGCTTGAGGCTTTTGTGGCTGCTCTTAGGAACCAGGCTCACTGGCAAGGTTGGCTCCACTATTTAGCTAGTGTGATTCTTACTCTACTCTCAATTTACACCTACAACGCATTGGATCCAGAGCTGTAAAACTCATCTTGAACAGCCTTTGCTCTTGTTATTTAGTGCAATGATAATTATTTATAGTGGTTTTAAATTCAGAGTACTAGAAGCATAAATGATTACATTTGCTTGGATGTGTCTGCAGATAAGGTTTGCAACACAACTGTAATGAGCTTTGACGGAGGGAGTCTTAGCTAATTCCACTCTATTGAAAGCCAATAATCCAGTGCAGAAACAGAGGCATCAGATGGGAAAGATGTCATCTGAACTGTAAACGTAAAGAGGATTGACTCTTGCAAGAATAAAGTCAGACGGATAGGCTGCACTTTGGGTTACAAGAGAATAAACTTGATGCGACTATTTCTGCATTGGTGAAGCTTGAATCAGAGCTTATTGTGGCTCAGCCAGATGCTAGATCTCATTCAAGCCCAGAACACGATTCTTACCGCTAGCTCGGTTTAACACTGATCACAGTGCTTCTCTAAAGATACAACAATTAAAAACAAATTACTCAAGGTACCAAGGTCAGAGAATTCGAACTAGTGCAGTACTGCCACAGCTAGAAGGGCAGCATGGTCTATCCTGACCAGTCCAGTGGAATTTGGATTAGGTGCTTGCCCTTTGCAGTAGAAGCACAGCCCAGAGCTATGATCCCAGGTGTCACATCTGGCAAAGAAAATTAAGTACCTCCAGCACTCAGAATAATAAACTACCTGAAAAACTGCAAAGGACACCCAACAACATCGTAAATGCCTTAGTCTTTGCTATGGACAGGCAGGTAAAGCACCAACGTTTTTGTTTCAAAGTCACAATGGGGTAAACCTGTTTATTCAGAAGTTGACCAGAGTAGGCTGTACTCCCTTCTATTGCGGAGGTTAGACCTCCATGACTCCAACCATACTTTCTTTTTCAGATGAGAGAGCAGAATTCAGAGCAAATCCTGTGTATGTGAAGAAATCCACCCGATCATTTGATTGACAATATTTGCCAGATTGATAAACTCTTGACTATTCTTAGTTAAGCCAAGGTAAGTGGGAGAAAGATTAAAACTAACCATGAATATTCAACCTGCTAACAATGTCATCCACCCAGGAAAAATGTATCTTGTCAGCAACTGGACATAAGAGATTGTGTCTTGAGTTCAGTTCTCTGTGATTCCTGGGTATCTGAGTTATGCAGAAATAATTAAAATAAGAAGTTAACTTTTTACTGCAATAATAACATGAAAGGTCCCTCTTTTCATGTCTTGTCTGACCAGTGAGCTCCTTGAAATTTATCTGCTTTTCTAGGTTGGCCAATATTTTCAGACAAACCACATTGAAAACCAAGTGCAAAACTCAACTCTACCTCAATAATTTCTTCACATAAGCACCTGTAGAGAAACAGCCACAGACACAGCTCAGCAAATCAAGCAATTTCCCTCCTCTGGGAAAGAAGAAAAAGAAAAACATTATAACTGTCCTGTCTAATCTGAAATATTTGAGACATACTGAATTACTGCACTGATGAGACCTATGATTTCCATGAGAAAATGAGATATATAGGCTCCCTCTGGGAAGGTGTTTGACTTTAACAGAAACATGCATGTTCCCCCAGGCTGGGATGCAACTGGCAATGTACCATTGATCCGTAAAACGACTGATTTCTTATCCTGCTTGCCATGCACAGTGCTATCACAAAAGAAGCTGTTCCACATTTAGAGCAAGAAGCCACTTCAGACCAGGTCTGGTGGGATGTAATGAGTGTATCTCATCTCCTAGATGCTGTACTGGAGGAAAGAAGAGAAGATTAATGCCTTTCAGAAACTTCCAGCTGCTTATGCTGCACTCATTTTTTGGGGGGGGGTCTATGCACTCTCCCAGCTATTTGTCAGCCATTAAGAGAAGTCAAAGAAAGGGCTGTTCCACCCCAGCTCCTCTCCTCCATCCCCTCTCCACTCTTTGTAGCCTCCAAATAGAGGAAGAAGTGAAATTTCACTCTTCAATCCAAGCAGTAAAGCCTAAGGTGATAATCACCAGGGGCAGTTTAACAACCCTCTGCGCTAAGAAGACGTGAAGAACAGCAAATTAAAACATACCAGAGAACCTGAAGTATTGCATAGTGACACGTGCCTTGCACATGGGCCGGTCCCCCGATATTTTAGCATCTCCTGTAATACTCTGCTCTGGTAGACCCATCTCAGATATATACCAACAACCTTAGTCACCTCCATTCCTGCTCCAGCAGCGCAACCCTGATCAGTCTTTAGTGCTGAATCAATGGACAATCTATCCTGGGATCTGGGATGAAACGAATGAAAAAAGTTCACCAACTGGAAAAGAAAAAAATCAAAGGAAATCTCCTTAAAAGCATGCAGTCAAGGTGTAGTACTGTTAGATATCTTTAATGGTTGTATTCATAATCTCTGATGCAGAACACGGGACTGGGATACAGCATTTCCTGTTTGACTGTTATTTCACCATTAAACACCAGTCAATACACCCCATGACTCTCTCTGACAGATTCCTCATCGAAAAGAAAACCAAAACCCCAAAACAAGACAGGTCATCCATCACAACTCCCATTGCTGGAATTATTTGTAAAATGCTTTAGCATCTATTGACGAGGTTTTATTAGTGTCTAGTAGGTTAGTAACAGTCCAGGTATGAACTCTGTATTTTCACTTGGAAGCCTACAGACAATGGGTTTGAGGTGGAGGGTGAACAATATACTGGAGGAATGAATGGTGAGAGAGACAAACAGTGGATGGATAAGTAGAAAGAACTGATTTTCATCACTGGAGGTAAATGGAGTGTTCTCTTTAACTTCAGGGCAACAAAAATGGATGTGTATGGGTTAAAAAAAAAGATATAAAGCACAAAATGTAGGAACTTGTCTTCCAGGCCATTGTTCAGGTGACAGATGACTTTGTAAATGTCACACAACTTTTTCCCTCCCATATGGAAAAAGAAAGAATCTGATCAATTCCTCCCTGCTCCCCCCTGCTTCCTCAGGCAACTTCTGCAACCCATGCAAAGCATAGCATTCGGTGTCAAAGCCTGTTACATGCTGCTATCTCCTAATAATATTAAAATGAAAATGAAAGTAGCTCCCAAACAATCTTTAAATCAATCCTAATGTGATCAAGTTGAATATCTTCCTCTTTCTTTTTCTCCTCCCCTCTCCCTTCCCTGTCTCTCAAACGTTTACTACAGCATTTTGTCTGCAGCAATGGATTCAATTGTCACATTGCTGATTGGTGTCCAGTCTCTCGAGTTTGACATAATTGTTCTGCTCAAAGGGTTGCTGTACCTATCTTTTTAATGTGATTTCTTTTTTTTTTTTTAACCCTGACCTGGACCCGCAACGTATTTTTGGTGTAGTTGAACTGACCGTAAGGAGAACTTTTACACTGACAGGGAAGGAAGTAACTTCTGCCTGTTCTGGTCTAAGGATGGCCAACATTTTCCAATCCTTGTCTTTTTATGGGCTATCTTCAACTCTTACCAGAACTGTTGTTTCCAGATGCTCCCTCCCTGTATTTTGTCCTTTGACACTTTTCATAATTCTCATCTGCACTTGACTTGTTCTGGAAAAAGTGAGAGAACAAGGGGTAATGGGTATAAGCTAAAAGAGGGTAAATTTAGACTAAACATTAGGAAGAAATTTTTCACTATGAGGGTGGTGAGACACTGGCCCAGGGTGCCCAGAGAAGCTGTGGATGCCCCATCCCTGGAGGGGTTCAAGGCCAGGCTGGATGAGGCTTTGAGCAACCTGGGCTAGTGGGAGGTGTCCCTGTCCATGGCAGGGGGGTTGGGACTAGATGATGTCTAAGGTCCTTTCCAACCCAAACCATCCTATGATTGTATGATTAGAAGAAAGCTGAAAAAGTGTATAAAAGAGTTGCCACGTAACTTTTTTTTCTCCATATAAAACACCCTAATAACTGTTTTTTTTATGATCAGACATTGTGAAGTAGACTAAATTCATTTTTTAATGCATCAGTCATTGTAGCTTGGAAAGACTGATGTTAAAGTACGCAAATGAAAACTTCAAAGTCCTGGCCAAGGGTTGGCTGATTATCAGAACACTCTTGCAACAAGAAGCTTGAACAGTTCTCTAAGAAGAAGGGGAAGAGGGAGCTGGTAGTGATAGTTTTAATAATTAACGTGTCTTACTTTACACAAATAAAAAATACGGAGTGTTAGATTCCAAAATATGACATAAAATGAGCAACCAGCCCTCAACAACTCCTTTTGGTGGAATTCCAGAGAGGTCATGGTTCATAACTATTATTATTAAAGTTTTAGAAGGACCTGGGGAAAAAAAATAAACAGAAAATCTTTACCAAGAGTATTTTCAGATGACATAAATTTGGGTAAGGAGTAAATAATGAGCAAAATAGATGACTGACTTGTAGCTCTCTAGATTGCTTGGCAATGTGGGTGTAAGCAAACAATTGGGAACGTGTGCCATTGGAAATCCAGGGAGGAAAAAGAATTACAGCTGACTATACAAACAGAAGAATAATGCAAGGAGGTAGTGACCCAGTTTTTAAACATGGTTATAACTGCTGCTCTTCCAGATTCTCTTTGTAATTTTTTTTTTTACATCAGTGTTCAGATATAATTTTTTTTCTGTGTCCCCATATGAATTCAGTATTTCATTGTATTTGACTTGGTAGAAATAAAACACATGTGGAGATTTGATTAGTCTGCAAGGATCTATGTAAAGAACATTGTGGACAAAGTTATAGCAATGTTCAAAGGCTGGTTGCTAAAGCTACAGAAATCCAAGCTGAAAATAAACCGTAGATTAAAACAGCAAGATGATTAACCACGGGAACTATTTACTAAAGGTGATGTCAGACATTCCATCTCTGGGTGTTCTTAATATAGGTTTGGTGTTCTTTTCCTACTTCAAACATAGATTTTGAACTCAGTGTAGGAATTAATATAAGAAATTCCCAGGGCTTGCTTTGTAGAAAGAGGTTTTCCTTTATCCAGAAAGCTAAAGAAATTACACTGTCAGCAATGCCTTGTTTGGCCCAAGATTTAACCAACTAGAAAAGTGACTGCGGGTCATTCACCCACATGTACTTTACACCAAGCCCAAATCAACTAGCTCTGCAGGCGTGGCCCAGAGGACCAAGGGTGCACTATTAATTGTCTATCTGCCTTTGAGGTAGCACCTATTTTCCCTGACACACTCAATCTTTTCAACTCAATCCTGAATTTGGCACTGCTTCAAGCTGTTGATTATGATTTAGAAATAAATCGTCAAGTCTCATGACACAGCTGCCTTTGTCACAATAATCACCTGAGCACAACATGTTCCTGTTGTGAAGCTTGATAGGTTAATCAAGCTTCACAAAGCTTGCAATGGGGCTTGAAATGCTTGGATAAAAATGGTAGGTATTGGGTGAAACCATTGTTAATATTCTTTAAACCATCCCAGGTACAGTGGCACCCAGTTAGACATGCTGAGAACATTAGCAGGGTATTAGTCAAGAAATACATCAGCACCTTTCTCTCCTCAACCTTCTGTATTTTTTTTTCCCATGGATTTAGTACTGAATCATTAGGGCTGGAATAGGGACCCTAGTGGGTGGCATATCTTGCACTTGTACTTCACAGTAAGACTGAATTCATTTTCCTTAAGCCATTACTGTTAGACTGATTATAAGTCCGCCCTTGAAAGCTTCTAACTGAAAGTGGTTCTGTGACCTCCCTTGGCAGTTTGTTCCATGACTCTAGCTATCCTAATAGTTATAAAGTTTGTCTTAATCATTAACTTAAATTTTCCCTTTGTTGCAGCTTCATCCCATTACTTTTTGTTCTGACCTTGGTGACTAATTAGAATAATTGGCCCCTGACCTCCTTCTATTATTCTTGATGTGTTTGGAAGAGAGATGAGTGTAGACCAGAAAATGTGGACCCATATCCTAATGTCCTGGCAGCTTTAGGAATACATATGGCTTTGGGACTTCTCTTTGACCTACAGTAAGGTTAAAAGGCATGTGTAAAAGTTAGAAAAGCATTCCATCTTTAAAGAAGCTCACTTGTACTAGAGTTGTTTTGTAGGTTGAGTGACCACAACTACATGGTTACTCAAGTCAGGTCTCCCCTTACTCAGCCACAAAGGTAACAGTGAGACATTAGTAGCTCAGAGTAGTAGAGAGATTTCCATTGAAGGAACTTGTCCGGAATTCACTGCAATAGTACCTGAACACCGCCAAATCTTAGCAGCTCCATCCATCGAAGGCTGGGATTTGTCACCATCCCTGCTTTACGAAGGAAGAAGAGGGAAAATCAGGTTAGATGTCCAAAGATATTTGAGGAGATATTCTTACTGATTTTGCTAGAGAAACTGAATCCATGCCTCTCTAAGATGCAAATTTTTATGTTAATCACACCCTTGCCCTCCTTTTGAAACTTATCTGTTGGGTTTGGGAATCAGGACCCTCTCCACTGTCACACGTGTAGTATTTTATTGGACCCCTTATTTCTGAGATTAAGGTTTGTTCAGAATCAAAATATCTTTTTTTTATATGGCAGTCTTTGGTCTGGGCAGTGACAACTGACCGTTTAAAAGGGTCACTTTTCATGAAATAATTTTACATTTTTCCTATATATGTTGTCTTATTAGGATGGATCTTGGAGGGCTGGTCAGAAGAGTCCATTTCTTTCCCACAGTTTATAATTTCTGTTCCATACAGACTGGCATGTACTTAACGTTATTTTCCAATGCCATGAGCTGAACTGAGGAATTTATATCCAAGAGATACTCATGACCCTGAGATCATAGACACAGAGTAATATGCTAATGCAGAGCATTAGTACATCTTGTACCCTCAGTCATTGCTTCCAGCAAATATGATGATTTTAAAGGAAAAGGAGCTTCTGTCTTCCTCTTGTTGGATTAGCACCCAATGGTTAGATCAGCTATTGACATTATTGAAAGTTAACTTGAAACGCTGTAGAAATTAGATCTTGTTAACAGGACCTATAATAATACTCAATCATTTAACATTTTCAACAAATGTATTCTTAAGAAATGAATATAATTGTTTTGTAGCTAATGTATATTTTTAGTTTCCATTACACTCTGTGGCAAAGAGGTACACAAGATTGATATATTACTCATGAAAAAATATATATTTATCCCCCTGTGTCTAATAATATCATTGTTTGCTCTGTGGTTTGTGTACTGAAGGGAAGAATAATAATTTTCTTTATACCCCCCTGCAGCAGTTTTATTTTAAAGACCTCTACTGCTTCTCCGGTATCTGAGGAGACCTAATATTATTGCCCTCGGTTGTACTTATCTCCCACATTGACGTTGTTGGTGTTAGTGAAATCTGTAACTCATTGACTTCAAGAGGAGTATATGGGAGCAAACCTTTCTTGCTCTGATAAATGAATTTTTCCTCTAAATAGTAAAGGAAAATAATTCGGTGCATAGAACAGCACACTCAAATTCAGTCAGTGTCTAAATTTACAAGTGATGTGTAAAGAAAATGAAGATTTCCTTAACTTCCGTAGCATTAACATGATACTTCCTGGGGATAGCAGAGTAACGGCATATTGAAGTCTTGATCCTGAATTAGGTAGGTAGATAAGTAAATTTTACCAGTGGGACCAGATTTCATGTACTGCTTCACAGTTAAGACAGAAGGTAACTTCTGAATTATAGCACCTTATCAGTCATGGCATGTCACAAAATATTAACACCCTTGAGTATGATTAAGTAAGTGACATATCATAATAACTTATCATATATCTTGAAGTAAGTCAGAAGTCAGTGCTGGCCTCATTTGATGATCTCAGCTCCTACTGAATGAGAAAAAAACCTTGTACATTGTTCGCAAGCTAAGAGCCAACATCTCACTAAGACATCCATGAAAGGCTTCTTCAGTAATAAATAAAATGAAATGGAAATAACCTTATTAAAAGCAACGAAGGACTATGTAGCCAACAACATAACTCTTGTTTGTGCAGTATGCGTTTCTCTGAAATGCAGTGATAGTTCTGCATACAGGTCATTTGACTTGGGGATGGAAGAGGGTAACATAGAGTCAAAAGGGACTAGGGAATAAAAAGGACTAGGGAAATGATTGTGCCCCTGTACTCGGCACTGGTAAGGCCGCACCTTGAATCCTGGGGTCAGTTTTGGGCCCCTCACCACAAGAAGGACATTGAGGGGCTGGAGCAGGTCCAGAGAAGGGCAATGGAGCTGGTGAAGGGTCTGGAGCACAGGGCTGATGAGGAGCGGCTGAGGGAACTGGGGTNAGGTCTTTTCCAACCTGAATGATTCTATGATTCTGCGATTCTATGAAAAGTTCTGAATTCCCATTCACTGATGGTTGTTGCCTTATCATGGGAAGGAGGTTGCCAAATTGATCTGTGATTATGCAAATATGTTTGCTACAATTTGAACTAGAGCTAACAAGAGATAGAAACTTTTTTTTTTTAAATTCACAATACTGCTTAGGGTTATTAAGATGTATGTAGTAAAGAAAAATGCGTTTCCGTCAAAACTATTTTTTTAGAATATTAAAATACTGAAAATGTTACTTACACATTCAGTGCTTATAAAAAGAACACTAGCTCTCTTTTAATTAAAAAATAGATTTTGTTGTTGACAAAAGCCCAGCTATTTTTACCTGTTCAGTTCCTGATCATTCAAAAAGACTGCAGGTGTATGGATTTTTTTCCCTAACGTATTACAGACAACAATTCTGAAGAAGATTTTTGATGAAAATTATAATAAAATATCTATTTTTCAAAATCAGTCCTACTGAAATGCAGACTTTCCCAACAAGCTTTTATCTCTATTCATTTGAATCCTTCAAAGGCAGCTATCAAACAGCCTTAAGAGTGTATTTTTTATAATTTACATTAGTTACTTTGCAATTCTGTATTTCATTATTCTATGCAGCTTGTATCAGGTGTCCTGAGATTCTTTCTCTTTGTATTGTAGAGTGTCTTGATCACAGTTCATCTAAGGTAGAGGATCACTTAGCTTTTCTTCACAGGACTGCAGCTGAGATCCACATCTCCCAGGAGACCATCTGTGATACAAGGTAAGTGACTCCCAGGAGGATGTCACACAAATTTACATCAATTAGTATCTTCAGATACCAAAAATATGTGGTAGCTTGTGAAGGAGATTATTAAAAAAAAATAGAAAAAAGCACAATAGCCCCTCCTCAAGATTCTTTAATGTCCTCTTTAAATTACCCTGAGGGACTATGAAGCTATAAGGGAGAACTATGACCATGGAAGAGACAGTGCTGCAGTCTCTGATGTCATTCAGGTATATTTTCATAAGCTTGTTTCAATGTTCACATATTCACATAACGTACAATGTTTTACTATCTCTCCAAGGCAAACAACCCTCCCAAGATTTAAAAATGTAAAATCTTTGATTATAGTTTGATAGTATGATGCATTTTAAACTGAAGAGGTAGAGGCAGTCAAAGGTTGCATAGACAGAGATGTCCACACATGGAGAGATCTCTGGGAGGAATTTGTATCATCCCAAAGTAAGGAAGAATAAGAAATTTCATGTTGCACTGCTTGAAATGTCCCTAGTGACAATCTAAAGTGGATAAGGGTGTAAAAGTTTAAAACAGGGAATGTAACACCCCAAGGTCATACAAAGATAACAAACTTTTTTAGTTTCGCTGAGAGTCTTCCATTGTGATATTTGGTCTCCACATTAACCTCTCAAATATTATTTGTCATATATTATGGTATGGGTTAGAGATATCCTCTCTGAATACTGCAGAAGAGGAGAAAGAAAAAGTCTGCCCGAAAAATGTCAAATTACACCTGTTGTTCAGAAGTGCAATGGTCATTGATGGTTGTATGAACAAGTCTTAACACAAATGCCCCTGGAGTACATGTACCCTCCTAGACTGTTTTCATACTCTTCCCTAGAAGGCAGCAAAATCGTAGAATCATAGAATGGTTTGGGTTGGAAAGGACTTTAAAGATCATCAAGTTCCAATCCCCCTGCCATGGGCAGGGACACCCTCCACTAGCCCAGGTTGCTCAAAGCCTCATCCAGCCTGGCCTTGAACCCCTCCAGGGATGGGGCATCCACAGCTTCCCTGGGCAACCTGGGCCACTGCCTCACCACCCTCACAGTGAAAAATTTCTTCCTAATGTCTAGTCTAAATTTATCCTCTTTTAGCTTGTAGTCATGATATCATGGTGTTTTTGATAAAAAGAAACTCAAAGCAGAGAGAGTAAGTAGCATAGGTAGAACCATACAGAAGACAGGTGCCAAAGCAGGAACTTGTCTGAAGATCACATCGTTCCAGCATTGCTAATCCAACTGCCTCTGCTTCCTAAACCAGCAGACAGACAGGTATCATCCAAACAAACTAGAACCGAAATGTATTGAGTAGTCTGCGCGGGCTCAAGCTGAGGAAATAAACCACTTAAACTGTTGAAAGCAGATGGATAATATAGGTTAAAATCTTCACACTAATTATTAACTCCTTTCAGCTTTTAAGTTTATCAGAAGAATGTAGGAAAGAGGGAAAAAAAAGAATATGATGTCTCTGTATTAAGAGCAACCAAAAAGATTTTTTTTCCAAGAAAAGCTATAGCACGGCTTCGTCAATTATAAACCAAGAAGAAAGACAGGGGCAAGAAGAACACTTGGCAGGTTGGTTTTATATTGTGTTTGGGGTTTTTCCCCCCCTCCCTTCATTTTCTCTTCACTCTCTTTGCTCTTGTGCTCCTTCCTCAACCAGGAGCCGTTCTGCCACAGCGAATGCACACCTGATGTACAGCACTGGTTCGTGGTTAGACAGGTTTGACAGCTACTCTCTGCAGGTTTTTCGGGTGTGCAGGGAGGGGGATTAGGGCAGGAAGAAAGGAAGAGGGCCGTCTGGGCTCTGTGTGGGTACAGGACATTGGGTTTCTGTGGCCTTTTGCCACTCAGTGGATGGTCCTATGTCCAGTCTGGAACCATCAAAGTCACTTGTGCAAAGAGACCGTACAGTATTGAGATTTAATGACAGATATTCAGTCAAAGGGGAAGGCAAAAAAAAAGTATTTCAAGATCTGATGATAAGTTCTCTTCCTTCTGTCTGTACCATGACTGCTATCAATTCAGCTGAGGAACTAGTTTTCTCTTTCTCAGTCCAAACTTCCTTTTTCTTCTCTTTTCTTCTTTTTTTTCTCCCCCTTTCTTTCTTTTCTTTTCTGTTTAGGTTCTCAGTTTTTCTTTTTTTGTGTTCTACCTCTTTGTTCCTCTTCTCTGTGGACTCCTCTGCCAAGATCAGATTTCTTTTGTTTTTGCCAGTTTCATTTTCGCTTTCTAAAACTCATTATTTCTTTTGATGACCAGCATTCATCCTTCTAATAATTCAGATATAAAGAAAGGCAGTATGTAAAGAGAATAGCTAATAACTTCCCCTGTTAATGTTTCAGTCTGCAACAGGAGCTGACATCCTCGGGAGGATATGGTAACAAGTTTTGGAGAAACATGTGAGGTACCTGCCATGGAAATTAACAGGAGAGACCCTAGTCACAAAGAAAGAAATGCAAACTCTTCCCTAGGCCCGTGACAGCCCCTTAATTCATTTGTGTTTTCTTCTCAGAGGCACAAGAAAACCTATGGATAGGAAAAGGGGATGCAAGGATCGATGTTCAAATATCATTAAAATGGACCAGATCCTCATCTGGCGTAAATCAACACAGACCCCCAGGAAACAATGCAGAAATGCCGATTTACACCAGATTCTTCTTTTGCCTGATGAATCTGTCGTGCTCTGGATAAAGGGGTGAGTGGGAAGGGAAATATACGGTGAATTTGTGCCTGCTCAAATAGGCAGTGAAATAGAAACACAACTCTCGCTTGTTGCAGAGGGCTAGTTGTGGAAAACGTTTCCTTTGGAGAGGAAGATTATCCCTGGGGACTCCCTGCACCCTTGTTCCTGCTCCTGTGAGGGAGATGATGGCCAAAGTAGCATGGAGAGTGGTTTCCCCAAGGTTCAGAGGAGACCGAGGCATTGAGTCCACTGCCTCAACCTACTGGACCTCAGTCTTCCTACTGGACTATTAAGTAGCTGCTTAAACATAAACGAAGCAACCCTCCTGTAAGGGCTTTTCCTCACCCACGTCCACTCTTTGCCCTGAAAACTCCATCCAGAGAGTGGATGTCCATTGTGTGATACCTCCTCTACCAGCCATACTGTTGTTAACCTACAGCTCTCCAATGTTTCAGCATTTTGTGACAATTAAATTAATTACTGCATCTGTTTCTTCACCTTTGGTGTCTCTTTAGTGTTTAAAACAATGATTTGGGGCTTGCTTGTGGTTTTGAGTTGTGTGATGTAAAGAGTGACATCTCTGAGGTGTTACTGAAAGACAAAGAGCAAGGATATGAATGAATTTTTCTTTTTTTCTTTCCACTGGTACTTTCCTAATATTCACTGTTCCTCAGTTTCCATCCCCCATAGCAACACAGTTAAGAGGAAAGTGGGAAACAGGAAGAAAAAAGACTGAAAGGCAGCAGACTGAAAGCAAGCACAGAGGGTTTTTTCGGTTTGAGGAGTAAAAATCTCAATTTAAAATATCACAGAAAAAACAAGTAACTCGAAGGTAAGATGAATAGAAAGTGTTGTTGAGTTCTCAGTGTTCTAGGTTGACATTTGCTTTTTGAGAACAAATGATAATGGCTTAAAAGAAGGCTACAAGCAACTCTCAGATATTTTCAAAGATGCCATGCAACATTGCAACTCTCCTTTATAATTTGATGGGAAGTTTTTTTGGATTTTTTTCTTTTATTTTTTTTCTTTTTATTTTTTCTTTTTGTTTCTGATGAAGTTTGTATTTCAGTATAGCAAGAGGAAAACAGTGCATATCAACCAAGACTAAATAACAGCTGGCTGTCAGAAACTAACACAGAGATGGTTACTTTTCCAGTGAAATAAGTGAGTGATTTCTCACTTAACATAAAAAAAAAGAAGAGAAAAAGAAACTATTGGATCTAAGGACCGCAGAATGAAAAGTGGCATACACAAAATGGCAAAATTACATTTGGCCTCCAAATGAAAACATTCCCTTTCTGTTCATCTCTGGAAAACTCACTGAGAGAAGGAAATAGGTAATGTTTCCATTCTTTTTACTGATGAAGACTGAAAAATTAGCAAGGTTCAAAAATTAATAGTATCAAACCATCAAAGCAGGAGCATTATCCACAATCAGACCAGAGCAGCAAACAAGCACCAAGATTTATGTTTAGAAGGTTATGAGGATTTTTAACAATTTAGTTAAGAAAACAACAAACGAAAGTAAGGAATTGACCATGGTGGCCAAGAAGGTCCTCTCTAGTTTTAAGTCTTTAATGACCAAAAAGATGTTTTAATTAAATGTTTCAATGTCCATTGTTATCATAGAATCATAGAATCACAGAATGGTTTGGGTTGGAAAAGACCTTAAAGATCTTCAAGTTCCAACCCCCCTGCCATGGGCAGGGACACCCTCCACTAGCCCAGGTTGCTCAAAGCCTCATCCAGCCTGGCCTTCCTGTTAACAGGAAAACTCAGAGAGACCTACTTGGGACAAGAATTTTACCATGTAGATGTTGACCCTTGGTTTTCCTTCAGAGCCATCTCAAGGATAGAAAAAGCCCAACCTGCCCACCTACACTAGGTCTCTTCAAGTTACTGAACTATCCTATGAATTGAAACCCCCATATTCATCCTCTGCAAAGACATCAAAAAGATAATTTCTCTCACCTAAAAAATTTCTTGAGGATACTCATGGAAAGGAACAGAGTGGGTCTGGATCTCGCTCAAGAGTAGAGTTTGCTGGTTGTTACCTGCAACACACACACAATCTTGTCTTCTGAACACACTTGAGTCACTTTCACCAGAGCATGGTCATATTCCCTCTTCCTCTCTTCTGCCTTTCTTTGCTCTTTTTTCTTAGCCATATTTTTAGGTCTTTTCTGGCTGTCTGACCCTTTTCCCTTCTATTTCTGCCTCTGCCCCTTCACCCTCTTCTTCCCACTCGTTCTCTACACAGCCGCCAACAAATCCACTCTCTTTCCTTCCCTACCACTGCTATACTCAGACCACTGTGAATTTTTCCACCCACACAGTCCAGAGCCCCGATTTATTTTACGTGTGACCTGTATTTGAGGCAGTGGCTCCCAATGTTTCACCCGCTTCTAAACAAAGGGACATTTAATTGTTCCCTCATTTAGCTCCCAGAGGGGGTGGCTGCTAGGTGCACTCACTTCCCTGAAGCTTCCCCCACCATAACAAAGCTATTTTGTTATTTTCTTCAAATTTAAAATGAAAGAAAACAATGGGCACATGAAACTCCTTGGAGGGGATGAAGTATCAGTCATTAGAAAAGGATTAAGATAGTGAAAGTGACTATTGAAGAGAAACAAAAATGTAAAGAAAAATGCCGATTTAAGTGATAAAAACATTCTAAGAGGTCCTGAAGGAGAGACGCGGGACTTTACCCAGAAGAAGGCAGTCTTATCAGGGGTTGCAGTATATAAATATTTAAAAGCTCCCGAACAGGTTAGCCACACTGCTAGATGTCAGCGCGTTCCTTTCAAGATCCGACTTGCAGCAAATTGACTGTGAAAGGAAGGCGGAAAAAA
>VZTO01025068.1:9682-23237 GCA_013400615.1 Syrrhaptes paradoxus | reverse complement strand
GGTAACAGAAATTGTGCTGGAAGGACTTAGTAAGTCAAAAGAGAAGCTAAAATAAAACCACATTTTTTTTCAGGCTACCACATAACAACAATGTATTGGCTCCTCCAAAATAAAGGAATCTGATAGTAGCATGACAGTCTTCATTTGTAGTACACAAATAATGACTTTATTCTCTTTCCAGCACATGCAAAAATTCCAAACTTGCTATTTCCAAAATGAATATGGAGGGAGGTAACAGATGCTCAGCACTGGTGAAATACTTGCATAATGTATCTCTACACTTGAAAAATGATTCACTGGAGGTCCTAAAGATTTGGTATGATCTTGTGTTAAGGCCTTTTTTTTTTTTCTAAATGATGTGGCATGTACAAGGGATAAGTGTGAATCTACCAAGAAGTATTGTTCCATTCCTTGTAAAGAGACACTGTAAAATTTTTCAATAATTTTTTCTAAATATTCACAATCTTGTTTGTTATAGTTTTGTTCAGATATGAAACTTAATTTTTCAAATAAGTTTTTTATGTTTACTAGTTTTATTTGTGGTTTTTTGGGTTTTGGTTTTGGGTTTTTTCTTAGTTTGTTTGTTTTGGAGTTGGGTTGGTTTGGTTTTTTTCCCAGTTCCAAACCTAATTCATAAGTCTGAGAGAATCCAGGCGCCCATTTGGGGATCAGGAGCTCTATGTAATTTCAAGATGTGTGTCTCACTGTGTCAGATTGACTAGAATAATGGACCCTGACCTTGTTAAAAGTCACAAAATGCCAAGAAATACAAGCGTGCAGTACTGGGAAAAAAAAAAAAATCACTGTTCTCGAGGATTTTGAAATCAGTGTAATGTGATTAACAGTACTTTGTTGTGACTACTAAATTGGTATACACATTTAGTGCTAATGAGGGATGTTTTTTATAACTTTCAGACCAAAGAACTACTAAAGAAAAAACATGAATTTTAAAATAATAGAAGATAGATATTAACAATATTGTTTCATTTATTTACAAAGAGTATATATAATTTTGTTGTTTTACTTCAAATTCAGCTAAAGTGATCTAATACTCAGATTGAAATAAATTGACAAAATATTGATGTTTTAAGGTGGTGAAACTCCAGGACTTAATTTAATGCCTTACCACTGTAAGGTAGGGATCAAGATTTAGCAGCTGCTAAACTGGATGCAAACTGACATTTTAGCATGACAGTAACAAAATAATTGCATGAGAATTCTGTGTTTCACTACTAGCTGGCAACAAAACTGATTTAAATTACCATATAACATTATATTATATTGTGTAAATCATGTGTGATGTCTGAAAGTTGCCCAGCATGAAGATAATTACATTTAACTAGCAAATAGTCTATATTCACATTGTCTACTTATATATTTTCTTGTCTAGAAGAGAAAGAGTGTGGAAAGGGAATACAGAATAGCTATTGCTTAGTTGGTATTCAACCCAGCTGTTTATACAAGGGGTGTTATTTGAAACAGGCATCCCTTTTCTTGCCCATTTGATAGTGGATTAAGATGACTGTGTAAACACTTTTTTGTTGTGGACTATTCCTGTAGTTCATACAGAATAATTAGAGTCATAGCCTACCATACTTCCTAATAGTTCCTGCTTAAAGTCAGTTTTTATTGTTAAGACACAAACTTATAATTCTGCACCTCCTTAGCTCTCTGATGGCAGCTACACAGTGGTACACATCTGTAAAGTGACAAATGTCGTCATCCGGAACCTGTGAAGTACTTTAGACATATGCTGTTTCACTTTGCCAGATTTGGATCATGGCTCTTGGGATCTCAGACACCCAAGTTCTGACAGACACCTTCATGGTCAACACACACCACTGCCACTACATACAAACAGTAAGGCAGTGGTATTTCGTAACTTAAAGACTTGTAGCTCCAGTTTAAAAAAAAAGAAAAAAAGGAAAAAAAAGGCTGATTACAGATAAATACGTATCTAATGGGTTAAAAATTCTTGGAACAGTGTTGTTGGGTTTTTTTTTAAGCATGTACAANAAAGCAAAAAAAAAAAAAAAAAAAGAAAAAAAAAAAAAAAAAAAAAAAAAAAAAAGGAAAAAAAAGGCTGATTACAGATAAATACGTATCTAATGGGTTAAAAATTCTTGGAACAGTGTTGTTGGGTTTTTTTTTAAGCATGTACAAAATAGAGAATGATCTATTCTAATTAATTACATACAGATATTGTAGTTACACATCTTATTTTCACTTGACAGGTAAATGGTTGAAGACAGAAGATTTATTATAGATTTTACATCCAGCCCATGCAGATTTGGACTGATTCCACAGAGCAGGTTCAGGTCAGCTAAGTCCTTTCCTTCAAAGCATCATGGGTGTCTCTGAGCATCATTGCAAGCTTGTTCTGGCAGTAAGCCAGGCTTCAAAAGCCTTTCACTGTGCAGTCACTGACTCACTAATGGGCAACTGCAGGCTTTCTGATTTTCCTTTCGTTTCATGTGTTCATTTGACATAAATTTAATTAAACCAAATCTGGTGTTAGAGCAAGAAGATAAAAGTGATATGTCGCAAATTAGAGAACTGTGAATGATACAGGAAACATGACTCTTTTTTTCTGTTACAGTAAAATATTGTCAATTTTAGTAAGCTCACTACTTAAAGTCTGCAAAAACTGTATGGATATGCATTATTAAGAATAATGTGCATACAGGGTTAGATGAAGGTCTCAACCCTATATTCTCTGTAGTAAAACCTTTCAGAGAATTCTTATACTTTCTTTCATACCCACACTTCAGGTAGTCACCTCTTCACAGGATATGAGACAAGTTTGCCCTTCTGCCAGCTACATATCCATAGTTGTTAGACAGCTCAAAAGCATACAACAGCAGAAACATGAAAAGATCACATATTAAATATAAAAATCATCATTTTTCAAAGGTCTCTTTGGGTTTTTACTTAAGGCTGAGGAGGTAATAATGAAACTGAAAAAGATCGTGCTGTTGAAAAGGTTTCATTTAATTGCTTTGAATGTTGCTTTAGGAAACATCGGACTTTTTCTTGTTCTTTTTAAAAGTCTTTTTTTTTAAATTAAAAGAAAATTCAGACTAGAAATATACTAATGCAAACTGAAAGGGTATTTGCAAGCTGCACAGAGATGTGTTCAACCAATCATATTCAACGGGGTTCCAGTACTGTCATTTAATAAGGACTATATATAAGTTCCTAGCACTGAAGGCATTAACACTGCTGGAAAAACAAGAGCAGTGAAAGAAGGATCTAATGACCAATGAGCAATTTTTGCAGTCTCCTATTTACTGATGTGATATATAGGCTACCAGTGGATAACTCTTGCAGGCAAAAAATTCTGGGGGTCAGGCCCATACAAATAGGAATTTATTTATCATAACACCAGCTGTCTTGGCCTTCTTTCCCTTATAGAAGGGATCATGGGTGTCTTAGTATTTTTCCGCGTGAGTGGATGGGAGTTCAATGATAATTTCTTCAGCCAATGATATCTATGCACACAGGGCTGCAAACGAAAAGGAGGCCACATCACAAGTGACTGAACGGAACGTCTCTCTGGCCATGCCTGTAGTGAGGGTGAAGGTGTCTTTGTGGTGTTTTCCACAGCTGCCATCCCCAGCTGCACCCAGACTCCTGCTTTGGGTACATGAAGGTACATGTCGCCCCTTGGCAGTCCTGATTGCTTGTGGGGGAAAGCCTCAATACAGTCCACTGCCTGGGCAATCAGAGTAGATGAGAAAAAACTGCAGAATATAGACAAAAGCTCTTAGGGCAAGATCCTTTAACACCTTGTAATCCCCCTTATCACTATTCCAGAGATCACATGAAGTTTTTCTTGAGGAAAAAGGGAAGCATCTTTGAAGAAAACAATCAGAAATGTTCTCTTTAGAGAAAATGGTCCTTTCCAAAAATGGTAAAAATACTGCAAATAAAGTACACAGAAATGAATGTTATCTGAATAACACAAAGTCTTTGACCTGCTCATGTTAAATAATTCCTTTTTCCTCTTCCTAATGACACAGAATAGTATTGCAGGTATCAAAAGCAAAGATTTTACTTTGAATCAGGAACTTGCTTAGTTTGTAAAATCTTATTTAATATCTAACTGTTCTAAAACTTTGGGTAGTTCAAGCCAAAGACAGATATTTTAGGAAGCAAAAATTTAACTCCATAGAATTTTTGTGAACAGCAAACCGTGTACATAAAAATCAGGATATGCTTATGCTTGTATAATTAAAAAAAATAAAACCAAAGAGAAAAAAAAAAAAGTAAAGCTGTTTCTTTTAAACAGAAAATTTCCCATAAACCTGNTGTGAACAGCAAACCGTGTAAAAAAAAATAAGAATATGCTTATGCTTGTATAATTAAAAAAAAAAAAACCAAAAAGAAAAAAAAAAAAAAGTAAAGCTGTTTCTTTTAAACAGACAATTTCCCATCAACCTGGTTCTCAATGGGGATAAATTTAGCATTTGACATAAGCAAAGACATTTAGGGTATACTTTTTTTAAAGCAGCTACTGCTGTTTATGTGCTCAGCTCCTTTTGGCAGTAGTGCTTAACTCTCCTGGCACTTAAGAAAGTCTTAATCTGCTTTTCACAAGTAAAATACTACAGAGGGATTGAAAATTGAGACTATGAAAGAAAAATGAATTATGATACAGTGCTATATTCGTTTCAAACTGTAAATACTGCAATCATAAATTGTAGCAGCATTGATGATCTGCTTTTAGAAAGTGCTTTTTTTTTAATGACAATTCCTAGCTTAACTCAACACTGTAACAATGGAGGCCCTGACAAAAGCATACTGGGAAAGCAAGTGGCTGTTCATGTTTCTCTTAGTTCAAGAGCTCACTTACATACTCTGTGTATGTGAGTAAATTTGATAGTACATGCAAGTTATACTATTAGTTATATCTGTTATCATTTGATCTTGGAGATTTATCCACATGAAGCAGTTTTCACTACAAGGTCTTCAGCTATTACTATTTATTGACAATAAACCCACAAATAAACAGAGGACAAAAACATATGACAACCTACATATTGCTTCATCCTCTTTCACAGTTTACTTTTAGACAGGCTTAGCATAGTTAGGCAGAGACATCCTGACACTTAAATAGCTTATGTTAATCCAGAAACGCTACACCTCCTTATAGACATTAGAAGGTAGAGGGCACAATTATTTGATTGCTTTGCTTGCTCCACAGAGACTATCAATGCCAGCCCAGTAGGCCTTCACTGGGGCTGTCTCAAATGTCGTTACTATGCCTTCTCTATCTCAGTGTATTCCTTCACAGTGGTAAGTTCCTCAGAAACTCAAATTCCAGTTGACCTCTAAAATGAAACACATTAGGTGTGAAACAAGGATCCCAACTTAGTTTCCTTGATTCTGTCACTGAGAGCTAATGTGCAAACCCTTTCACCTTCAAAGAGAAGAGTAAAAATAAAATCTGTGATTAAGGATAAGAGAGCAAAGGAAGGCTGGTTTGCACAAAAAAAGAACAAGACATAAAGGAGGAGGAATAGTAGCAGACAGATGATTTGAGATTAAATTCACATGACTAAGACACACTAGAGTTCTGAAAACTTTACCTAAAAATATTTTTTAAAAATTACATAAACTAATATTTTGTCTAAACACTATCACCCAAAGCATGGTGTTCAGTTCAGAGGCAACAATTACATCTGAGATTAATACTCACAGATTTTACCTTGTCTTCAAAACTGTAAGTTGTTTTTTTATTCAGTAGGAATCCTCCAGGGATTCTTGTGCTCTTTCTGAATGTTAAAGGTCTCGGGCTGGTTTCTGGGAAGGAGGAATGCATATACCATCACTCCTTCTTTTTTACCAAAAATGCCTTCTAAATAGAGAATATGTAAAATTTTGTACACAGACTCATTGCATATTTAGGTATTCTGTCTTTATTTGTCTTCTCAAAATGTTAGTGTCTCACCCAATTAAAAAAGCCTTTAAGAGGTGTAACAAAACTGTATTATTTGTCTGTTCACCTCAGTGAAAAATGCTGTGGTAGTGTACACTGGGGATTTTTTTATGAAAGACACTGCTGTATAAAATATCATTGCTAAAGACCTTTTTTTCCCAATATTTCCATTAGCAAGCACTACTTTCAAATGTGAATTCATTTCATGTTTTCCTATTTTCTCCTCCAGCTGAACAGCCCAGTTGTTTTGTCTCTTCTGCATTTGTAATCCAGTGTGGAAGTCAATAATAAAGATGACTGAAACTGCTTAGCAAAAGAGTAAGGAAGCAAAGTCTTCTTTGAAAGCTGCATATCCATTGCCCCTTCAAGAAAAACATGGAGACTATTTAGATCAAACTCACTGTCCCTGATCTTCAATATGTTCGTGATATTCTCACCTCCCCTTCAGCAGTGACACTGCAGCAGGTCTTCACCCATTGTGCTTAAGCACAGCTTTTCAGTAAAACTCTTGCTCCTGCCCCTTGCCAGAAGGCATGATCTATTTTAAGGATAGGTGGAGGTAGGCCCTAGGAAGCTGTTACAGAACTGTGACATCAGGAGTGGGAAGCTAATGATTTATGATAAAACCCAGACAAGTGGTGCAGAAGAGCCTCAGGAAGTCTTGAGAGTTCGCCCAAAGACTACACACCCCCTACCAGTTGCTTTAAACCCTAACCCAAAAGTCAAGATAAGATTTATACAGAAGGGTTAACACAGCTCCATAAAACTTTCTCCAAGGAAGAAATGTTTTCTGTAGATGTTGAATTTGGTTTAAAGATGTTCCCCTCAGAATTTTTACAGAATAAAAGCCCAGCATCTGGTACAAAGCAAAGGAAAGCAAANAGCAAAGCAAAGCAAAGCAAAGCAAAGCAAACCAAACCAAACCAAACCAAACCACTGGTTTCAAAGAATTTTATACCAAAACTTTGTTACCTCCTGATCTAAAGTAGACGGCTTGCTTCCCAAAGGCACTTTTACCTTGCCAAGTGGACATACCTGGCATGAGGAGTTTCAGGGCAGAGGACTGAAAAATGTTGCAAGATTATGTATATGTGTGATTTGAATATAAAAATCTGTTGAAAAACTGTACTGTGCTACCTTTAAGAAATCAGCCAAGCTGGGGGCAAGAGAGACAATAACGTTTATGTGAGTGTGATAGGAAAGAAAACTCATGTTTAAAATACACGTAATTCAGAGTTAGTAGAGCACACATGCAGCAGTCCTCTGAAGTTTCACAAATTACACTGTTATTACTGTCTTTTCTCTCCTACTGTGTGCTTTAATCACTTGTCTTTAATTGAACTGTAAAGATATCATGCCAAGGACTGTGTTTTGCTGTATATGTTTGCACAGGACCTAACACTGTAGGTCTTTGATCCTGCCTGGGACATTAAGGTAATTCTTCAGAATAATCTTCACACTATTTTCAGAATATTATATATCCACCTGCAAAACTGGTCAGATAATGAATAGATCTGAATAATTTATTTTAAGCAAAAGGTTCTAATTAATCAGATAAATTACCAGCATTTAATAATTTAACAAATCTAACTGTAGAGAACAATCTTTCACTTGCAGGGGAATGAACTGGATGACCCAAGATCTTTCCAATTTCTAATTCTCATCTCCTAGGAAATAAAAATTTTTAAAAGTCACTGCCAATTGAGAATTTTTGCATAACCAAAATCTCATCTAAACCCACAAATGAGGCAGAATGAGACATATGAGAAAGAGCACTGCGGAGTTTCCCAAGAGACTTGCAAAGTGGAAGCTCTGTTCCACCATTTCTAGGGAGAATTTTTTTCCTCAATATATTTGAAAGATGCAGCGAAGTCAGATTGTGTTCTTGCCCTCTCATCTCACACTGTAGCTCTGTATATAAGAAGCTCTTTCCTACAAAGCTCCACATATAACAATCAAACCTGAAATTGTCACATAACTGCATACACAGCAGACCTTTCCCGTACACATGGTAACATTCTTGCATTTTAGTGACCACTGTTTCACCATTTGCCTTTTCTGACTTGACAGGAAAAAAAAAAAAGGAATTCTTCATATTTGATTACTTCACATAATAACAGATTTCCAAAGGCAGATTTTGATCACGTCTGTTTGATGAACATGAGCAAAAGCATGATCTACTCACAGATATTCTCTGAGCAGAAGGCTAGAATTTCTTGAGTGTATTATCTGTTACAAATTATTCACTTAGCTCTAGTTAGTCTCAAAATACTGAGCTTCTCTGTATCTGGACTGGGGGCTGAACCCATCTGACAGATATAGCAGTTGAACTGTGCTGATGATCTCCAAAGAGAGCCAAACATCTGTCCCCATTTTGCTGTTGCATGTTCCCGACAGACATTTATGCATTAAGTCTATTTATCAGACAACACTTTGTCTAAGCCAAGATATAGTCAGCTATCATAACAGGATATATCACTAAAATGGGAATATGAATGGTTGCTGCTTTGATAAGATATTAATATCAGAATACAGGCATTGCCATTTGGCTTATCTTCAATACTGCCAGACATTTTTCATCATTTATAAACAAGGTCTCTCATGAGAGTGATATATTCACAGCTATGCAGAATGTGCCCTCCCTTTAGGGTTGCAAATATGGGACAGTGCTGTCCTGTGATCCAGTCCCAGACTTAACTTTCATCCTGAGATATACAAGCTTCTCTACAAGCACAGTGTATTGTCCGCTGCTCGCATTTGTGCATTCAGTGAGTACCTTGTATAAAACAATTAACTTTTAAACATTCTACTAATGGCAGGTACAGTACAGAAGATTGCAGCAGTGTCCCCACCACCATCTCCATTATGCATACATGTTCTTATTTAAGATGTTAAACAATAACATTGAGGAAAGGAGGGATGCTCCTATTGAAGAAGATATCCCATGGTGCATTTTTCTTTCAGCAAAGGCATGACAAGATGCATTGGCAGTTTGGTGATGTTAGATTTACTCAGCCTTTATCTAAAGTTCTGTTTCCAAGTCACAAAGATAATTTGATATTAGAAGAACATTAAAATGGCAATGACTCCATCTTTTAGCACCATTACAGTATAGCTACAAGCTCATGGATTGTGGGTGAGAGGGCAGATTGACAGCAAGTCTCTTCCAGAACTGGGACTTGCATGTCCAGAAGGTTTAGCACGAGAAGGTCTATCTGTGAAAACCTTCAGATGACACTGGCAAAATTCCCAAGGACAAATTTTACAGCAGCCTAGCATTTTGCTGCAATGTGAGCCCGTTGGTTCAAATTTTATTTCTTCTGTTCTCCACTCAAGACAGCAAATTTAGTTTCCAGAGGACCAAAATACTTCAGTCTAACTAAAATGTTTGGCCTTCATGTGGGGTAAAAATTGTTTATGTTGAACAGGAATTGTTGATGATACTCTTATGAATGAAACTGTGAAACACTGATATATCATATTAACCATATTAATTGCACTTGCTATTTATTTTACTGATATTTTTTCCATGTTACATCCTCAAATTAGTGCTGGGTGGATAAATGTAAGTAAATGTCAAGGAAGAAATATTAATACAATAAGAACTAGCAAACCAAGAGCTGAAGAAAATTTCCACCTAGAAGTCATTATTATGAGAAAGTTTTCTGAAGAATACTCACAGTGAAATGAACTGGAAAAAAATTAAAGAAATACTGGTAACAAAAAACACAATCTGGAGGATAATAGAGAGAAGATGTGTGAAGTTAGTGGTTTAGATAAGAAAACAATGCCTTTTAAACTGTTTTGTAAACAATGGAAAGAAAACTTCAGTTTTTAATAATGTCCTGATCAGTATAATAATTTAGAATGAACTCAGAAGAAACAAGTAAAAAGTCTAGACAAACAACGCAGAAAATATATAAAGAGCATATATTCATATCAAAAGAATACTAGAGAAGGCAGAACATATGCAAGACAGTAAAATTTTTTTAAAAAAAGAAGAAAAAACATTCTTTCTCTGCATTTTATATTGACAATCAATAACATTAAAAAATGTATATTAAAACCAGAAAAAAAAATAGCTTTGGAAATACCATTATAGAGACACTATTTGAAATGTGCTGTGGTGTTTCTAGATTCTGTATGTTAGCATTACATTTTGTGTAAGCCAAATGTTTCATAAACACCATTCAGAACACTCCAAGGAGTCTTCTGCAGAAATTTTTTGTTTGGAAATAAGATTTGCAGTACAGTACTTTGCAGTTATCCTGAAATTATACTCAAAATATTTTTTAGAAGACTTTAAACTTGTTCAAGACATTAATATTTTGACTTCTTACAATTATTTTTTTTTAAATTGGTACAAATTCTGAGTTCTGTGAACAAATAAATGTAACACAAACAACATTGTTGTTAATAATGCAAAAGTCCAGGCACTTTAAATTTTCCTTTCCTTGGCTACTCGTCCATTTTACTAACTCAGTGTTTAAAAGCTTGGGAAAATGTATGTATCAAAATAAAAACTAGAATATAGTGCACATAAAAATTGCTAATGGAGCATTAAAACACACAGAAATAGCACACAGAAAAAAAAACCAACATTTTTTTCTCCTCATAATCCAAAATGTAGTTTAAATTTAGGATTCAGTGCATAGGTCCATCCAATCACTTTCCCAAATGAGTTTTACAGAACTGCTGCTAATATAGTCCCTGGATTTAAACGAAGGTGAAGAAACTCTAGAGGCAAAAAAGCACCATGAGTACAGTATTCGTGCACAAATTATGGCTGAACATCAGCCGTTACACCTTCAGGGCAATCTGTGCATCTTTTTAACGCAAACTCTCTCAGATGGGCTTGTCTGGAAACACTAAAAGCACTTGGGCCAAGAATGTCAGCATTAAAAATACAGAAGTGGCTGGAAATGCTGTTGTGTGTCAACCTTTATTTGTCCTTTAAACCAAGAAAAAAGAACAAATGTATGCCTGTAGGCCTAATGCAGAGGGTTGGTTTTTTTTTTCTCCTCTCCCTCCAACTTATATGAGATTTGTACAATGAATTGTAATAGAAGGTTCAAATGACAAAAATTACAGTGGTATAGCCAAGAAAAATACCCATGGGGCTTTCTGCTTCCCTTGTGTCTGGCCTGAACTATCAGATCAGCCTTCTGGACTCAAATGCAACACTGTCAATAGGAATACATCATCTTTTTTGTGGTGTAGGAGAGCTGTCGGTTGCAATTCCCATTATTCTAAGGCCAGGATTTTCCATTAGTGTAGCCACCTGCTGGGTTTCTCTACTCAGGTTTAATGGAGTCTGAATTTGAATTTGTCACCATCTGTGGGAAGACAGGAAATGAGAGGAGCATCACTAATTCCTTTCTTCATTTACTAAGCATAAGCATAATCTTTATAAGAAGATAGGCAGAAGCAGCAGTGATCAGGGAGACGGAGAGAATATTTTAACTCATATTGACATCAGAGTTCCAGACCAAGAAAAATGCTGTTTGTTCCTCAGCCAATTCCAGCAACAAAAAGAATGTTTTAATTTCCTATGTAATGTTGTACCAAAACATGCAGATACGGGACACTATCTTTCTTTACTTCCCAGGAGGTCTCTAAAGATTTAATAATTTAGACTATTAAAAAAAAATAAATTTGTGAATAAATTCTCAGGAAGAGTTAAGGACACTAAACAATAATGTTTGTTTATTAAAAGAAAGATCTCAAATAATCAATTTGCGTATTTTGTTCTTGTTCTTTCCTGTCCCAAAACAAGAATTTGAAGCAAAACACTAAGGAAGAGAAAGTGGAAGCGTTGATTTGAAAGAACTGTTCAGTGCAAGGGCAACATGAAGAACTGAAAAATACAATAAAAACAGAACTTCTGTTTTAACATGAAAAGGTGTATGTTTTTATTTTAAAATACCCAAACCAGAAAATATTGAAGTAATTTCCTGACTAAATATAACAATAAAACCGTTTATGATATGACGTTTTCACCTGGCACTGAAGCTCAATTTGGAGTCATCCGTGAGCTAGAAACTGCAATTCCAATCCACTTAAATGTGTAATTTGTTGTTCCTGCCTATTGAGGTTGAGATCTACATTCTTCTCCCGTCTGAACATGATAATTGGTGTTTTGAAGTGGCAGAGGAGAGGGAGGAAGTTTAAAACTGTATATTTTAAAAAATCTTATGTGATATCCATCTGCACTCATCAAGGGGCTGCTGACATCCAATCTGCATTCATTGAAGGGGTGCCATGAGTTCAAGCCTTTCTCATGAATTTTGCTCCATGCTTGTAATCTTTGTATTTACAATCTTGAATTTGTGAGGTTTCTCTCTTTTCATGTGTGTAAAAAAAAAGCAGTTTGAGGAACTTTGGTATTTTAAAATAATGTTACTTATTGCAGTAAAGAAACAATTCCAAGGGGAAAAATAACCAAAATAATCAAAACCAAAACCAAAAAAAAATAACCATTAAAGTTTTCTACCTCTCCATTTCTTTTTACTTTTAGTCTGAATTCCTCTTCTGTCAGAGGAGTTTGTACATTGTGCTGTGACAAAGCAAAAAGCCTTGACAGCGTCTGTTTTTAGTGAAAGCAATCTGAGATTGAGTCCATAATGAGACAGTGAATAAAACAGTGTTTGTGGTTGCTTGATGAAAAAAGTGGATGACTGAGTTTACCTTGTTTTGTTACAGTGTTGACAGTGATTTCTTGGAGATCACTTGGTCTTGTCATACAAATGTTGTAACATAGCTGATAATCCTGCCACATTTTTCTTTGCAGACTAGAATTAGCCATAAGAATGCTTCTTGATCATTTTTATATGGTTTGGCTTTGTTATGCTTGTTTCCCATTTTTGTCCTACAGCTACTGTGTAATTTGTCTAGGCTTAAAAATTGATAGTGAAACACCAGGATGTGCATATTGCTCAAATGACAGCTTTCTCATTAAATGTTATTAATTGCCTTTGACCATATACATCCTGAAATTTGGTGACAATTTGTCATTTATTTTTTTATTGGGGCGACACTATTGTGGGACCATAAAGAACTTTTGAGATGGGTACAAGTTACATTGAAACTACCTCGAAACCTTTTTTCTCAAGAAGCTTGGCAGTTTATCAGATTCTTGCAATGATCTTTCAGTCACAGGACAAAGTTTCCACTCAAAAATATGAGGAACCTAACATGATAATAGAAAATAGAGACATATTTCTGCAGAATAAGCTCTAATGAAGGTTCTTCATACTAGAAATTTCCTTGGTCCTTGATTTATTAAAGCTGAAGTCTACTGGAAGTTTTTCACCTGACTTCAAGTACTCTGCCTACTGGATATTGATGGACAAGTTTTTATACTTCCTAGGTATAGGAATTCCAGGGGTTTCCAGTATCTTTGTAGAGATAGATTTGTATGGTTCACCCCTCTGCCTTCAACCAAAGTGGTTTTATTAGTGATTAAAAAAAAAAAAAAAAACTTACTCCTAAAAATAAAAGATGATGATGATAGAAGCACTATGTATTAATTGGCTGAAGAATTTACAACAAATGTTTGGCATCTTGATGTTAACTGACAGTGTACAAGTGTGTAGGTTTTGATGCAGCACCACT
>VZTO01025067.1:1703-18701 GCA_013400615.1 Syrrhaptes paradoxus | reverse complement strand
TACACATTTTTAAGTTACATATTTAAGTTACATGAATTCCATCAAATCTTACACATTTAACTAAGAAGCCTAAATTAAGATTTGAAGTTTCCTGGGATTTCTTCAGAGCTCTTAAAGCAATAGAAACTTCCAAAAGCTGGTCAGCCCCCAGAAAATCGGTGCAGGTTTTCCTCTTTTTGCTGGGCTGAGGCATGCAGCCGTAGTCCCAGGGAAACTGAGTGGTTTCTGCAGCAGGGACAAGACCTCAGAGAAAAGGAGGAGGCACAGACATGGGCAGGACCAATTACAGAAGCTGTGAGTGAAAAAGTGGCTGCGTTTGTGTCAGAGTCTTTGGCCTAAATGCCACATGAAAGCTGCAGATGACAGAACTTTGACTGATGAAATGCTCTTTTCAAAACTTATTGTGATGTTAAAAGTAGAAACAGATGGAAGGAGATGCTCCTTGTATTTATACCAGGTCATTTAAGAGACTAACAGCAACAAAAGAGAAAAGTCATCTGCACTCTCATCTGAAGAATTTAAAAGATGCTACTATTATTGTTATAATTATTATCATTAATAATGATAATAGCAATATCTAGCATTTATGCATCATTTCCTTTGAATAGATCTGTGCTTTGCAAGAGCCAAGTAGCATTACCGTTTAACGGGGGGGTAACAGATGAACAAAAGACAAAGTGCTTATCCTAGTAAGTCATCCAGTAAGCTAGTGGCTGAACTGGGAAGAGAGTACAAGCCTCTCATTCTAAACTGGCGATACTGGCTGATGCATTTGGCCATGCTTCTGAAATGCTTTTGAAACCACTTTAAGTATGTGCTGTTGTACATAAAGTAATGGAAGTATTCAAGGTTGTTTGTCTCTTTTGAACCTTGACTGATTCTTCTTTGTCTTCACTGGTTCTCTCCTACTTTTACCCAGTCCTGCTATTGTAGTTAAAGCTCCTATCATCTGACTTCCCAAACTCATCCTACTCTGATTCTTGACACTGTCCAAGTGCCTGCCTTAGCTGTCATCATTTCAAGAGACTGATGCTTTTTACTTTTTGCATTTCTGAAAATGAACAGCGAATGTGGCATTGACAAAGAAGTTGTGCTCATTTTTCCGATTTCTTTTAAAAAGAAAGAGAAATATAAATAAACAGAATTTATTCATTAAAATTCCACAGATGGGATATATTATCTTTGGTCCTTTTGATGAAACCAGCACACTCTGTGCTATAACAAGACCTACTTGAATTATTAAATTCAGCACACATGCTCTGTCTTCTGGCACCTCACCTGTTTATTTGCCCTGTGGAACATCCTTCCCATAACCTTCTTCGCTGGGAAATATGTCTGTGAAACAGGCACCTTTCTCAGTCAGATGGACTGGATTCAAGCCAGGTCCTTGGTGGCGTTGTGGAGGTTTAGAAAGAGGTTTTTAACCATCTCGTTTAAGAAACCAGTGATGAAAATATGCATGTGCAAAATGGAAACGGATGGTTGGTTTTAGTTTTCCACTTATTTTTCAGTAATGGGTATGTGGTAGAGATTGTGCTGTGTAGATGCATTTGGCAAGGGACCCTGCTATTTATGTAATCTGCCTTTCTAGGCTGAAAATGAAATTTTCTTTAGTGAATTCCTATTGTCCTACTTATTGTGGACAGTTCTTTTCCCAAAGGCTGGGCACTCTTGCTGGCATTGTCATCATCAATCAATTGTCATTGATTTCTTCTCAACATCCTTCCAAATAAAATAGAATCACAGAGTTTTTATTTAAGACTATAAGAATAACAAACCTCACATGTTTAAAAGAGTTCTGCATGCTTTGCAAACAGACAAAACAGAAAATGATAAGTGTTTTCCATTTGTCTCTCTAGATTATAAATACCTGCAGTTGGTTCTGGATTTATCCCGTCTAACTTTAGTTCCTTTATAGGCTGATATAGTTTCACGTAAGAGTCCAGCCAACTCCCTTCATAGCTGGTGAACAGGGGGGTCTAAATTTCAGATAAAACCCATCTTTTCCGTGTTTGATTTTACAGATAACCAAAGCCTAGGGGCCAACCTAAGTTAGAAAACCTAGAAATAGATGTTGAAGACTGAAGGGGACTGAATCTTGACCTGTCGTTGTCATTGCAGTGAAATAACTGTGAAAGCACTGTTGCAGGGGTATCTGGTTTTACACCGTTGATATTTCAGAGTTAACGCTGTTGGAACACAGTTTAATATTAATGCAGTAAAGGTCATTGCAATTGTGAGGAAAAAACAGTGACAGAACAAACAATAAGCTGTGGGCTGTAACTGTGAAAGCTTTCTGTGATTATCCTTTTCTCTATCACTCCTATTGGATTCGATACAACTAGCAATTACTCAGTTTGACAGAACCCAGACCTTGGTGGAATCACTTGGGTCTCAGTACTGCACTGTGTGATTGCTTTGGAAAATTAGCATCTGTAACAGTTGTATTCAGGCAAACATAAAGCGAGAAATGTCTGAATATAATTGTAATTTTTTAAAAAAAGTCCTACAAGCAAGGAAATGAAATTATATTAAGTGGTAACAAAACTGGAGAATAACGCTATCGNGATTGCTTTTGAAAGGTTGACGTTTTCCAAAGGTGAGAATTGTGTCCCTGAGATTTATGACCATTCTTAAAGGATTTGTAAAGGAGAGTATTAGGGTTAGTGACGTCTCCATAGGAATTGAAAACATGCAGGATGAAAAGACACCTACTGCATTCCCCTTTTACTATTTTTTTGGGGGGGGGGGTAAAAAGCTTAATGAGCATGTTTGAAAGCAGATTTTTTAAATTACATTTATTACATTATTGCTTTTTAATGCATTACGATACCAGCCAGACCAGTTAAATGAGAGTATACGTTTAGTCCACTCAACAATTGATGCTTGAAGAAGGGTGCAAAGGAATCCTCACAATGCGGGTTGTACTGGCTTTGTCAGTAGCAAGGATCCGTATTATATTGTTGACATGTTCTGGGGAACGCTATGGGAGAGCCAGAAGTCCCTGGAATATGACTGATAGTGGGACAGGGTGGCCAGTGGTTTTGGAGAGAAGCAAACCTGCCGTGATCAGCCAACATCTGGAATGCAACTTGATGTCAATGGCAGCAGCTGATCTTCAACTCATAGAACTGATGTAACTAAAATGAAGGCTTCTCCCTTTGCATGGGAGATCTTGAGGATTTGACCTGCGATGTTGTTATACTCTTATTGTCTGAAAGTTCATGCCCTCGTCGTCTTCTGCAAGCATTGTAATTGAAAACTATACCTATTTGGGAAATGTTCCTACAGACCGTGCTCATGTGAACAATTTGTCCTGACTTCAATGGGACTGTTCATGGGAGTAAGAACTGGAGTCAATGCGTGTTTTGAAACAGTTCTGTATCTCTCTGATCTTGTTTTGTTAAATGTTGTTTGATGAAGCTTGGAAGTTACTTGAGCAGACATATGCAGGAAAAACACATTTTTTGGGAGAAGACTGGCTGTTCCTTTTTGGCTTTGATTTATCCGCATACTAAAATATGCATGTTTGTGAGACTGAATCTTTTCATCTGTATCCCTCTAATTTGCCATCTTTTGTTGTATCTACGTGTTTCCCTTCTTGATAACTCCAGTTCTGAGTATTTTTGTAAGCTTTTAAAATTTTCTGTACTTTTAAGCCAAGAATTTACATAAAAAGCAAAACTGTTGTATAAAGGGCTGCTTTAAATAGAGATTAGCAAAGTAATGAGTCAGGGAGCAGTTACTTAATTAGTTAGAGACTTGTTATCTAACATCAGAAGAAATTCTCACTGGGGAAGATAATAGATTTTGTATGCATGTAACACGTCAGATATCAATTCTATATCACAATAATAAAAATCCCCCACACTTCTTTTCACTTAGGATGCTGTTTAGACTTTTAATGAGAACAACATCAATGTCGGCTTCTGACTTTTTGGATGGCATTGGCACCTGCATGCCCAAGACAAAGAATTATATCACTTTCCATATTACTGTGCAAACCTCTTCAAAACTTCCTGAGCCTCTGAACTAGCAAAGTTTCTCTGGTTTGTGCATCTGTGTTAAAGAGACAAAAACTGACTTTAAATTTCTGCGCACGTATATTTGCACAGTTGGTTGCCATCCCTTGTTTTGCAGATTGTTGATATACTGTCAGTGCAAGATTTGTTTAGCAAAGGATACGTAAACCTGGGGAAAAAATAAAGGTGGTTATACCCAGCGTCCTGCACAGTAGTGATTCTGTCTACTGTAAGAATAATCAGCGGAGCTGGAGTCAGAAACATGCCACTGAAAGCAAAAAGTTTTAGTTTGATTTTTAGTTTCCCTGAGCAATTTATCAAAGATACAAAAACTGATTCAGTGGGAGGAGAAACAGTGTTATTTTGAACTTAGAATACAGCTTTCAATACAAGAATGTAGGTAATAACAAATATCTATTGTAGTTTAGGGTTAAAATCCCAGCTGGAAGAAATAAGGTTTCTTTGCTACATCAAGCAATCTAATCACTATTTTTACTCTATTATTTACTACTGAAGAGGCTAAAATCATTAACTGGTGCTGCTGTTGTAAAGCAGCAGCATGCAATAGGAGGATGATAAATGGCTCACAACACATTAATGTGAAGTAAAGAAAATACTACGAGATACTCCCTGAACTCAGCAGATGCAGGAAAATTCCATGATTCATTTTATATCAGCATATATTAATTTTCAAAACTATATAAACACTCACCCTGGTATTAAAGGTTATATATTTCTGCCTTAAAATATAAATTCCATGAGAAAAAATAGATATGAACTTAAATATATTTAAAACTAGCCTCAATTTTTTGTTGGACTTGAACCTTAAAGACTATGGAGTAGAGCAGCAGAAAAAACTTATTAAACTGATAAATGGATTAACATATAGATGAAACCAATTACTCACAGATCCAAAGAATTGCTGTAGTAGCCCACATTTTAAATAGCTGGTAGCTTTAAAATAATACTTCAAATCAGTAGTGAGTATGAAAATAATATATATGTAAATTTAATACAGAATATTTAGGATTTTTATAAATAAGTATACTTTCAAACTTACAAAAGGATAGCAAAGGCTTAAAAATGGCATCTGCTAAAGAAATTTATTTTTGTCAGCTGAGAATATTTTATTTTTATGAATAATGAATCAAAACAAGTGCTTCTGTTATTCTTTTCTTCTAGTAGATGAAATTTTTTACATATCTAGACTGTGAAACTAGAAAAAGGTGCTAAAATGAAGGGAATGTTTTTTACTCTTAATCCAATAAAAGATTTCGGGCTCAGCTTGGTTGCCCACACAGGGGTGTCTCTTGTCATCTGAGATCCTATGGAGGCTCTTGCCCGGCTTCCAGGTACTGTTCCATAAAAGCACAGATCTGGTGTAGTATTCCTGACCTAAACTCACTGTGGTTTTATTGCAGAGAACAGGGTTCCTTTTGGTTCTGATCATCTGGGAAATATTTTATTTGCTGTAAGGACACTACAGCTGGATTTCATTACCTACTAAAGGCCAGATACTTTATATGTTCCAATAATTTACCAAAGCTATCCTGGTCTGCTTCATCAGCCTTCATTAATGTAATAAATAAGTGATCTTATACATCTCATGTTTTCCACGATGAATTGTTTCTCCCCATGCCCCTCATGATGTTCTAATGTTTTGTGTCTTTCTTTCAGGTTGGTTGTTACTTGAAGACCCCTAAATACCCCATTTGGTTGGTATGCAGTGAAAGCCACTTCAGTGTGCTTTTTTCTTTGGAAAAGGATTTACTAGATGGCTGGAAAACAGAACAGAGATTTGATCTGTATTATTATGACGGCTTGGCCAACCAGGAAGAAGAAATTCGGTTAACAGTTGGTATGTACAGCTTAGCAACTCTGTATTTCATCTCTGGTGGTGGCAACAGCATCACACAAGAAAGAAGAATCCAGTAATACAAATAATGATAGTCTCAAGCATTAAAGATTATTTGTGTACCTGGTTCCTAATTTCCATAATTTGTTTTGGTGATTAATTGGAAATTAGATTTCACAGGGGAATTTTGAGGATAAGTTCTTGAAAGGGTTAAAAGTGGGCATGTGCTACCTTATACAGACTGGTAAATCTTTCAGTGACACTAGTTTCCAAGGAACAGATTGCAATCTTGCCTATTTGTGCTCCCAGGTCTATAAACCATATTGAACTACTCCCATTCTCCTTCACATCTTCCCACATCGTTTCCACAGGCAGAAAGTGTAAGTTTGCTGTTCCTCAGCCCTACGTGCCTGTAGTAAAATGAGCAGAAAGGGTGAGGAAGCATGAAATCCTTGCCTCTAAAACCAGCTACTTCAGAAGATGCCAGTAATCCGCTATCAGTCTAAAGTCTTACCTGCTTGTAAGCATACCTGGAAACAAGAGCATGGAAAAGATCTTCTGACTTGTTGCACTCATTCTTTCAGGAAACCATGCCAAATTATGCAGCTGCTTTTATAGTAATTACGTCTTTCTCCAGATAGAAGGCATCTGGACAAGAAGTATTCTGATGCTTAGAAAGCTCCTACTTAGTGCCCTGTTAAGATATTCTTGACCATTAAATTCCTATTTGCTAATAATATCCTACTTATGTTTTATTTTATTGCCTTCAATGTATTTATACAATCTAATCAAATTCCTTCTCAATCTTAAGGAGCCACTCGATTGTACTCCACTCTTTAAAAATAAGCTATCTGTATTCCTTGTTAGCACTTACATTCTGATTCTTGGACAGGATGATACGTGGGTGTTGTATTTTCTAATTGAGTCCGTGTGGCAAAGCTGTTTGTATGGGAGTGCTGGGGGCTGTAGCATCTCACAAGACTTGGTAGTGAATTCAATTGTCTTTCTGCCTGTTATTTGTCCTCTTATTTTAATTAAAATCCCTGACATTCTATTATAATAATCACATTATATATTATCTCAAAAAAAAATGCTCAACCTTTACAGGACTATAGTTGACAACTGGTTCCCACAGTCTGTCACAGATAAAAGATTCTCTGTAAGTGACACAGATGATATAGTTCAGCATAAGACTACAGACACATTTTTCTGTTGTCTTGTGCCACGTAACATACAGTCCAAAAGACGTGTCCTTATCTGTCTTTTCATCACTAATAAATCAGAAGAGTTTCCAAAATCCAGAGCTACCAAGCACTCTGAGATCCTTAGATGAGAAAATGCTCAGAGTTTGTATAATTTTTTTTCTGTATGTTTCTCCTCAAACTTGCACTGAGAAGTAAATTTTTTTTTTTGTGGCTATAGACTCTTCCACAGATGTGTCCTAGTAAATCTTTTGTTATCTGTGAAATTCTGCAAAAGGCTTTAAAATGCAAATAGTTTCATCATTCCAGCAAAACGCTTTCCTAGTTCTGTCTGTACAGTAATCCTTTGTTAGGTCTGGAGAAAAACTGAAGTTACTTTACACCCAAAGGTAACATGGATCATACATCTAAACCATGCATACAATACCAGATGGAAATGCTGGAATGATAAGTATTACTGGTATTTCCATTGTGGAAAAATCAAGAAGCTATGATGGTCAGGCAGTGTTATCTAGAGATATCAATGTGAAGTCCTGGGTGCTGCACAGCCACATTTCACCGGTGCTGGTCAGTAAAGTTGTTTGCTTTTCATTAGCATGAAGGTAAATTCCTGGAAATGGGAATCTTGTTTATAATTAGGAAGATTACAATCAAGGTCACATTTCAGGAAATCTTGAAGAAATTACACTGGGCAAGAAAGACAGAAAAGACAGAAAGAGTAGAATTATGTTTTGAGGGAAATAGTAATTGCCTCTTTATATTTGCCCTGCTTCTCATGCTCTCATTTGCCAAAATGTGGACAGGAAAAAATAGGAAGGAAGAAATTTTTTACTGTGAGTGTGGTTAGACACTGGAGCAGGTTGCCCAGAGAAGCTGTGGATGCCGCATCCCTGGAGGGGTTCAAGGCCAGGCTGGATGAGGCTTTGGGCAACCTGGGCTAGTAGGAGGTGTCCCTGCCCATGGCAGGGGGGTGGAACTGGATGCTCTTTGAGGTCCTTTCCAGCCCAAACCATTCTGTGACTCTATGATTCTAAGAAATGTGGAGTTCCTTCCTAAAAGCAGGCAATGCCTGCTAGTGAACTCAACATCCTAAATAGACATCTTTTCCATTGGGGTCGAAATTTCTGATGGGCAGAGAAGGAAAACAACCCTATGAATCTAAATTAATAACTTTTTGTCAGCTGTTTAGAGATTGAATGGAGATTCTGGGATTTTTGTTATATGTGACAGAGAGCACTGGTATGAAAGACGTGTTGTACTGCTCAGAGACATCTTCCTCATCCTTTCTAATGTATACAGTGAACACCTACCTATGTTAATTATGTTGTCTGCCAGTGAAGATATAGGGAAATTTTGTACAATCTGTTTTAATGAATCATTTTTATATTTATTGGTGCATACCTTCAACTCAGTATCCTTTTAAAGGTGTTTTCAAAAACCAGCTGAATAATTTCTAAGAAGAATATAATTTAATTTCTCACAAGATCCTTCCAGAGTCAGAGACACCATCCCCAGCCCCTTTGCAGATCCCACAGAAGGCAGCACAAATCAGCAGAGGGTCAGATGCTGGATGCAGCTTCTAGGGAAAGCTGCTGTAGTGATTATGCCACTTTCTTTCAGAACAGGGTTTTTTTTGCAGATTTATGGTGAGATTGTTCCAATGTGCAAAAGTCTTCTGGAATGGTAATTAATAAAACATCCCTTCCTAAGGCTGCTGTTTAAATTATGAGCAGTATTTCTTCTCTCAGTGATTGTCTGTTCAGATTCCACTCTTCTGAACCAGTTCTCATCATTTCTCCTGAACAGTAAACTTGTCTGTAACTGCGCTGGCACTCAGTTTCTCACTGCCCTTGGCTTAGAATACAAATGAAGATATAAGAGATCATATTCATATCCTTCTTGCTGTTGTGACTCCATGCCATGTGCCTACCCAGAACTGTGGTCAGGACAGTGACTGTTGCTTCTCACTATGAGAAGTTTCAGAACATCAGTATCAGGAGTTCATAGAGGGGTTCAAATGCTATTTAGGCTGGAAGAGTGGGCTAAGGAGAACCTTGTGAAGTTCAGCAAGGACAAGTGTAAGGTCTTGCACCTGGGAGAACATAATTCAGGAGTGCAGCACAGGCTGGGATCTACCTGGCTAGGGGGTAGCGCTGTGGAAAGGGACCTGGGTGTCCTGGTGGACAGCAAGCTCAATATGAGTGAACAGTGTTCTGCTGCAGCAAAGAAAGCCAACAGGACGCTGGGTCGCATCAACAAGGGCGTCACCAGCAGAGATAAAGAAGTCATTATCCCACTCAGCGCTTGTCAGGCCATACGTGGAATATTGTGTTCAGTTTTGATCCCTGCTATACAAAAAAGTTGTGAACAGGCTGGATAGGCTCCAGAGAAAGGTCACAAAGATATTAAAGGACTGGGAAGCCTGCCATATGAGGAAAGACTGAGAGAGCTGGGCTTGTTCAGCCTTGAGAAAAGAAGGCTTAGGGAAGACCTTTTTTCCACGTTCCCCTATTTAAAGGGTGGCTACAAAGAAGATGGAGAGTCCCTTTTGACGTGGAGTCACTCACATGGAACAGATGAGGGGTAGTGGGTACAAGTTACTCCTGTGGAGTTTTCGATTGGGCACAAAAAGAGAATTTTTCACAATGAGACCAAACAGCCATTGGAATAATCTCCCCAGGGAAGTGGTGGATTCCCCAACATTGGACTCTTGTAAGATTCAGCTGGACAGGGCGCTGGCCATCTTGTCTAGACCATGCTTTTGCCAAGAAAGGTTGGACCAGATGATCCTTAAGATCTCTTCCAACCTGGTGTTCTATGATTCTATGATTTTACTAGAGACCTCTAATGAACCGTTATATGCTCTTTGATATTAGCATAAAAGAGGCCCTTTGAAACTGAAAAGGTTCTTATTTGCCTCTAAGTTCCTGAGGATCTAGGAGAAAAATTATGGTCCTTTCCGTACTTTTAAATATTTCCCACTACTCCAGCCCTAGCAGTCTGTCAGAGTTTTCTGCATTTATTTACACCCATGAGATCAACAAGCAAGGGGGATCCAGGTCCTCTCTGTGACAGGAGGAAGCCAGATATATCCGAGACCGGCAGCTGTGAACGTGAGCTCAATTGCCTCCCATCCTTTCTACATCAGTCTCACTGAAGCAGACCCATATCCTACACCCTCTCTCGGCATCATTTGTTGCTCACAACCTGCCCATTGGCTGGATGACGGACAGAAAAGAAGAAAAATAAAACCCCCTAATGTGCTGCAGTTGAAAATGTCTTACTCCAAAACAGGAAACAGCTGAGCAGACTGACATCTAACCTGGTCGCAGGATGTTTTCTCTCTGGGAAGTTCAGCGACTACTTTCACTGTTGACAGATCCAGTGTCTGAGACAGTGACCTCTCTGTTTTCCCCGGAACAGTGCAATTGCCTCTCCATCCCGAAGGAATGCTCGCAGCCTGTGGTAGCTCTCTCATATCCGACACAACATCGTCTCTCCTCCCATCTGTGTGTTGCTTTCTCAACAGCAAAGGGACAATCTTCTTTTCCAGGGTGAAGGAATCTTAACCCAGTTTGGACTGGGCTTGGGGTTTCCTGTTCACGTGTAGGACTATTGCTGTCCGTAGTATTTGAGTAATGAAAATTGTTTCCTTAGTAATTATGACATCAATTGCAAAATAAAAACCTCATGACAACCCTCCAGCATATTCTGTCACCTTCTAATCCCTTTTTTTCCTTGAAGCCTTCTCTACATTAGTAAACTAACCTGGGTCAGGGTGTGAGTCTGAATGCTGTCCCACAACCATCCTTACTGTTAAGTAGCCAACACAATTCTGGGCAAGTTTGTGACCCAGAACCACTGACACTGGGCACAATCTGGGGAACATTTCCAACAGCAAGTTTGCATTCAGTCACCCCCTTTCAGCCCTTACCTTGCCATCACATGAACAGGCAGTAGACCGTGAGCTAAAAGGGTTTAAGAGATGGCAAAGCAGTCTTAACCTGGGCGAGGAGATTTACAGTGTGAGGGGTTGTCCATCACTTCCATTGGTGGAGTTACTAGAGGCTACTATGGTGTTCTATATGAATAGAAATATTTTCCAACCCCTAATAATGTCTGATATGTCTCTGCAGATACAACTCAGGTGTGCGCTGAAGATAAAGAAAATGATCTTACTCCTCCACTTGAGCACTGTATTAGGACAAAGTAAGTGAAAATACAATTTTTATACATATATATATATGTTCAGTTATTGATAGAATTAATATATGTAGGGCTGGAGCGTGTTAAAAAATAATGCAGCAAATAATCTTGTAAAATTACTGCTTAAAAATTAGAAAGAATCAGAATAGGCCAGGCTGTGATAATATGTGTTACACATTTAATTGTGTGCTATTGTAGTTAACATCAATTGGCTAAAACGTTCATTTCATTCTTGGAGGAACCTTCATGACATCACCAAGAACTGGCTCAGCCAAATTCAGTTTGAGAACACAACTTGATTTCAATAGGTCTAAATTTAGATTCTCAAAAGTGGTTGGTTCCTCTTGTAGAAGTATAATGAGAAAAGGAGAAAATTTTTTCCATCTTCATCAGTCTTTTCTGAAAGATATAATTGCACTGGGGGACTTGGGTACCATTCTCAATCCATGTAGCCCTGTCCTCAATGGTCCCAGTTTTCTCAAACTTTCTATGTGTTTATGGGCAGCACAGAGTTTCTCAAGACCATAAATCACTGTGTTTTTGAGTCATTCTTGACATCTCTTAGGGCATGTTCTCTCCGTAAATAGAAGGCTAATTCCTGCCATGTTTTTCGTGATTTTCATGGCTATTTTGATGTCTATAAGATATTAAATGATGGACTTTTAAGCAATTTATCCAAGTCATACTGAAGTTAATGAGAACATTTTCAGTTTAGTGAAACATGAAAGAAGCAAAATGGAGAAATGTAGTTAGGTAGAAAAATCAGCTTTATATCAACTCCATCAGCGTGGTTTTGAAAGCTATCTGAATATCTTTGGAGCAAGAATTAAAATCCTCATTGTCAAAGACCGTAACATTTGTTAAATCAGCAAACCAAGCAGCTTCAGATTTCTCTTGTAATTTCCCTTCTCTCCTTGCCACAATTTGTCTTGTAAAAAACACCAAAAAACAAACAAACAAAAAAAATAAGGACAGAGTCTGCCAGGCGGTGTGTTCATGCAGGGCTGCCATTCTAGAGTTACCCAAAAGTAGAAGAAGCATCCTGCAACATGACAGCAGTGACATTAGTCCAGGCTCCCTGCACACATAGAGTGTATTGTTTCCTCTGTTCCAGTGACACATAAGCATGACAACAAACTAAAATAAATAATATATAGCTTCAGAAACCCACACAATGGGGGTGACTAATGCGTGCAACTACTAAAAGTTGCTCTTAGAACATCTTCCATTCCTGGCATTGTATCAAAGTTATCCAGTTTTTGTAATGGTGATGTTTGTTTATTTAAAATTCCCTGCTTTAATCTACCACTGAAGTAAATTGCCAGCAAATTCCAGTGACAATTTATTTTGTTTGTACCATTCTCAGGACTGTCTGATTTACCCTGAGCAGTCTGTCTCTTGTTTTCAGTATTCTCTATTAGCTTTTAGCCTATTTATTTAAGCATGGCCTTGCTGCTAAAGGTTTTTCATGTTATATTTTTCCTTTTTGTTTTAAGAACTTTTTCTTCCATTTATGAAAACAGTATATAAGGAAAAGTAAAAACAAACTAAACTAACCAATATTTTAACAAATTGGGAGATAAAAAAGAAATGCTTTCTATTATACAGTCATGGAAACACTCCTAAACTAATTTTTAGTAAAGCAAGCAACCAAGCAAAGACCCATTACTTATTTTGACCAGGCATTCATGATGAAGCTCCTTAGCAAACCTTTCTCATCAAAAAATGCAAGATAATTNATTATTATTATTATTATAGGAGAAGAGATGTTTTGCTTCTGCATGAGGATGTGGCTCATGGTTTTAGCCCCTGTTCTATAAAATGTCAGAAGAGTGAGATTTGAGTTTAAAGCAGGTAACGCTTCAAAGGGCTGGAATGACTGGTCACCAACAGGTATCGCTTTAACCTGTGGGCTCCAAACCAAAGAGTCAGTACGTGTTCNAAGCAACCAAGCAAAGACCCGTTACTTATTTTGACCAGGCATTCATGATGAAGCTCCTTAGCAAACCTTTCTCATCCAAAAATGCAAGATAATTTCTCAGGCAGTGTGGAGAATTTCACAGTCTGTATAATGAGAACTGAGAAGATTATCTGTTGTTTCCAAATGTGGAATTGGGTTTTTCCTTTCGTTCACCTGACTCAGTTCTGTTTTAATCCTTGAAAAGCCATACCCGTTGTTTACCCCAACACCTGAACACCACTGTCCTGCCATGCATTATGTGCCTAACATGTGTCCACTGTTTGCTCCCTTATCCTCTCTCAAACAGAAAACTGCATATGTAATAGATTGTTTCTGTATTTAGTTTTTTTCATTATTATTATTATTATTATTATTATTATTATTATTATTATTATTATAGGAGAAGAGATGTTTTGCTTCTGCATGAGGATGTGGCTCATGGTTTTAGCCCCTGTTCTATAAAATGTCAGAAGAGTGAGATTTGAGTTTAAAGCAGGTAACGCTTCAAAGGGCTGGAATGACTGGTCACCAACAGGTATCGCTTTAACCTGTGGGCTCCAAACCAAAGAGTCAGTACGTGTTCTTTGATTGTGGCTTTCAGCCCTAGACATCTGTAGAAGCAGTCCCATTCTGACCAAGAGATGTCTGGAATGTGCATCCCTGGCTTGTTTGGGAGATGCCGTGCAGACGTCTTATCCCATTCTTCCCTGCAGAATACTCTTATATCACAGTCACGATCCTCAGTGTCTCTCTGTACTGCCGGAAATAACATCTGTGAGCTCTGCCTTAGGGGAATGAAACTTTGATATTATAATCTGAATTCAGCGGTATATTTTGTTAACCCTCCAGCACCAGGTTTCCTCTGTGTCAGTGGGGCTGTGTGATACAGCCTCTTTGGCTTTGAAGTGAGACATCCAGTGGAAATTTGGTGGGTAAGAGGAGAAGAGAGCACGGGCATTTCATCCTGAATTATTGGTGTGCTCTAAAAAATTCACCAAATGATTATTGCAGGAGATACCCTCTGAATGTTATTCCGGACTGAGCATTGTTCAGGGCCTGAACCGGTTCCTTTTGGTTCCCATTAACTCCATGACCCTTGGGTGAGGTTGTAGTTGAACCAGATGGGTCAAGTGTAGTTTTCATGTTGCTAATCTGATAAATTATAATTGAATCAGCATCTCGAATCTGGGTTCTATTTGAATTAAATTGTGGCAGGATAGTTTGGGGAAATTATCATGCTTCATTGTCTGGACAGTTTTGTTTCTGTTTGTAAAGAAAAGACCTGTTCATCACCTATGAGTGAAATTCCTCACTATTCGACACCTTTTCTTGTGCAGATTCAATAGGTGAAAAAAGTTTTGAAGCCATCTCCATAGGAGCAAACAGCCAAGAATTACTTTGCAGTCTAAAAACAGCTCAAGAAAAATGGTTCAAAAATAAATACAGAATGTAGTTAGGCTTGTTATGAAAGTTACATTGAGTCCTGGTTCAGAATATTTTTTTTTTAACATATGAGTTAGTATTTTCACAGGGGACAGTGTAGTCTCAGAGCAGATTTCATTTGGTGACTTTTGGCCTCTCCGGGTTCTCTGTGGATCTCTCTCAAAGCTTTTATCACCCTGGTGAGACAGAAGGTGGTGCCTTGGAAAGATGGCACACAAAGATAAGGGATGATTTGATGGTGTTACCTGAAAAATCCAATGGGGACAGAAGGTGGCAATTGTAGTTCCCATTTGCATTTGTTTTTTCTAGAGATGATTTTCTGAACCTCCAGCACGGACAGCTCTCACCACTGGGGAATGCCAGACGAGGTCAAATATCCCCAGCTCAAACATATTCTGCTTTTAGTTTAAGATATGAGGCATCACTGTTGTGGATTTCTATTAAGTCCTGGGATGAGTACAGTCTTTCTGCAATTTTTTAATTTTTATTTTCTCAGAAAAATAATAAAAAAAGAGAAGGAAAAATTTCTCAACATCCCTCAGATGGTCACTTCCTTTGAGACTTTGCCCTGAATACTGCATGGATTCAGCTTTTGGTTTTGTTTTACACTTAATTGGCTTGCTTAACAAAAGGACTGAGCTGCCATACCCTTGCTGACACGTTCTTTCCTCGGTGACAGAAAGAATGTGGCACTCTGGCAACTCACTGTTGTCTCCACCTCCTCACCACTGCCTTACGACTGTGCACATGCACTCTGGGACAGATTTTCAAAATGGGTATAAATACTTCACACTGGCAATGCAATAGGTTAGTTCTCAGATGTGGGCCATGAACTTGCAATCATGAGAAATGCCACGGACAAGGGTGCAATTCATGCAGCGAATGACTCTGACTGTCCAGAAAGTTGACTCACTTCAACCCAGTGAGGTCACTGGAGAGCATCATCCTGCTTTCACCAAGGCTTGGTTCAGATTTTTGTCTTCTGCCGTCATTTGAAGACACGTTTGGTGACACACGCAGGATCGATACCTTCTTTGTGTTCGGTGTTGGTCATGTTGCTGGAGCGGGCGGCTGAGCAGAAGCAGCCAGCACAGAGCCAGGAATTAAAAACATGGAAGGTTTTTGCACAGGCAAGGAGACTGAAGTCTGAACTTCGGCACCTAAAATTAGGGGGCGCAAGTACCTCAGTTATACTCCTTTCCCTCTGGGAAGATGTGGCTAGTTATTCCAAATGAGTCCATCCTAGTCTGCCTAAGGTTCATGGTGTGGCTGAGGGGTGTTGGGTCACCTTTCCAATGACCTGATTGACTGATGGATGTAAAGTGGTTGCTTTCATTTCCAGGTGGCAAGGAGCTGTTATTGACTGGAATGGCACAGAACCAATCTTGTGACTGACCTGACCTGCACTTTATTTGTAAAGACAAAAAGGAAATGACTGAATTAGCACATTCATATTCCCACCAATACAGGAAATAGGACAAGAGTTGTGCAGATTATGATGAGGAAGAACGACATGGTTCGCAGGCTGGAAGAGTTTCACCGCAGTCACCTCATGCTTCAGATATTGTGCTTATAATATAAACAACACTTACATAAATTCCTTGTCACTGCTTCTGAAATAAGACTGAGTTTCCACTGCCATATCAAGGTTACAGATGAAGCAGTGAAGTTGTCAACGTCCCCTTGAGGTCTCTTTCTGGATCCATTCTGTATCCTGCAATTGTTTCAAAAAAATCTGATGAAAGACACTGAACCCAGGTTTCTCTCACTGCACATGCCTTCTCTGTACTGCCTAGTGCTTCGCCTACAAAACTCCACTGCAAGTATAAAATATCATCCAAGAAATATACATTCACTTCTTGACCTGATATTTGTAAGTCTCATTTTGCACTGAACGTATTGGTAACCATATGGGCTTTTCAGAGAAAGCCTGATGTGAACAAAGTTCTTGTCGTGTCATAAAATTTGCAATAAGGATTGTGGTTTTGTGTTACCAAAATGATAATACTGGTACATTCCTTATACTGGGTGCAATTGGTGTGTAACAGTGCCTCACACTGATGTAGCTCGTTTTTCTTTCTGGGTGAGAGAAAGCTGTATCGGTATCTTTACCTTTATACCGTTGTAGCTACTTATACACTAGGGTTTCTTTACACCAAAGTGATACATAAGTTCTATGGTTTGCTGCTTCATAATTACAAGAAAAGAGCTGTTAGGTTTGAAATTGAAATGGTGTCTATCTGTGATTGATACCATTTTTCTTGATTAAATAAAGTGCACGCACTGAAATGAGGTACTGTGAAGATGTAT
>VZTO01025066.1:2492-20724 GCA_013400615.1 Syrrhaptes paradoxus | reverse complement strand
ATGCTGTGGAATAGAGAGAAGAGTTTCTGACGGCTTTGAAGTGAGCTTGTGCTATTAAATGATAGTTAATACAAGATTCCGAGAAACAATTTGAATTAATGTACTCATTGGGCATTATTTAGATGTTATTTTTTTCATTAGCATTTATATTTGCCAAGTATCTCTTTTTTGCTTTTCATGTGTACTACAGACAGGTCCCATTTCTTTTTGTTAGCGTCAGCAATCATTGGCATTGTGGTTAGTACTAATATTGGGCTCATAGTGTCTCTTTCCATCTTCAGGTCCTCTATGAGCAGTCTGGACTCTTTGACTGGGTTGATCTGTGAGCTCCTTACAGGCAATTCTATAAAAATGTAAAAGTCCTGCTGTGCTTAATTAAAAAAGAAGTATCAGTATCTCTTATGTACAACTAATGGTGTTCTCTTTTAAATTGAGAGGAAGATGTAGCAAGTCTGGGCCAGATCCTCAGCTGATAATTTACATTTATTAAGGGTCTGGCATAGTGAGTCTGCCTATGGAATTATGACTGCATTTATTTTTTAGTTAATGCACACAGTTTGAGTTAGGCACTTCAATCATTGCACTGTGTTTCAGTAATGAACATCATCATTGATAACTATGAATTACAGCTCCAAGTAAAAGACAGGCACATTCATATCCTTCTTCAGGCTGTATTAGACTTTTCTGACATTTAGAAAATGCACTTTCCTACTGTTATGTAGTAGGGCTTTAGGACAACTCAAGTGGGATATATTTGCACTGTGCATAATCATGGCTTGGGGAGCAGTATATTCAGGGAATCCATTTAGAAGTAAGTAGTTCTTTTGAATGGTATCCTTCAAATGAGGGTGTGCCTGCACTGTGTATGTCAAAGATCCAGCCTCGCTTTTTCTTCTTGTCATTGCCAGAATTACTCTTCTGCTCTTTTCCTACAGCATGCAGCATTTGCCTTTGTTGCTCAGAGCTGATTCTGTTTCAATGGGATGTCCCTGTAGCATCGGGAAGCACTTTGGGAGATAAGATGCTGTAGAAATGTAAGCAAGTAGGGGAATTTCTGAGTACTTGACCTATTACCCGGGGTGTCCAGAGTGACTCTACTTATGGCTAAGGCAAGCAACTGAGGACCCCTGTGACATGGAAGATGAAGTTTAAAGTTGATTATCACTGACAAAAGCAAATAACTGAGGTTAAAACTTAATTTGCTGAACTTTTGCAATTTCTTGTGGCCAAAATGCTTTTAGAGGAGTGCTGTGAGCACATCTAGAAAGAGCCTAGGGGTTACTTTAGGTTGTCTGAAGGCTCCCACCTGATCAGAAAGTCAAGAAATTATAAGATCACCAGGCTATATTCCCGGTCCTTTTTTGACCCAGAGTATATGTATCTATGAAAAGATTGTTATGTGGAGACTAGCTAAGTTGACACTAGGTTACACAAAAGGGAATTGGATGAATCTTGAGAAGTCATTTAATTTTCTGTCTCTGCCTCAGAATAAGGTCAGAAGCTGACAGCTGTCCTGTTTTATTTAAAATATGTGATAATGGAGGGTCTATATCTTTCTCAGATCAGCTCTTCTATTGGTTCACTGTCCTTGTCTATAGAAAGGTTTCCTGGAAATGTGTCTTATTTTCTGCAATTTAAGCCCATTTTTGCACCTTGTTCTGTCCCTAACAGATATCGAGTACAATCCATTCCCTTTTGGTTTTTGCACTGCTCCTTTACAGTCTATTACCACTCTTCCTTTCAGGCTTGGATTTTCTGAACTAAAAACCAGTTCTTTCAGCTTTTTCCTTGTGGGTTCACATTCTCCAGGCCTTTGAATACTTTGTTTGCTCTTCTCTAAACTGCCTTCTGTGCATGTGCATCTTTTTTGTAGAGCATGCCCAAAGCAAGGTACAGTGCTTAAATGTAGCACGGCTGGTGCTGGATGGTGCAATAAGTCACCTGAAGTTTCTTGCAGCTGTTTGCAATCACACAGCCAATGATGGTATTTGTCTCATGCCATGGCCTGACAGTGTTGATTTAGGTTCATCTTATACCCTACTATGCTGCTGCCTCATTGTTTGTGCCCCTCAGCTGGTATTTTCTGCCCAAGTATATCTTTAAATGGTCCTATTTGAACTGAATTCTGTTTTTTCCCAACCCATTTTTCTAGTTTCTCAGCAATGCAAATCCTGTTCTCCAGCATGTGTGTTGCTGCTTTATGTGGCGCTATGTGCAAGCTCAATATTCCACCATTGTGTTATTTAAAAAGGAAAAGAGAAAAAATTCCTTTGAATTTGGCAGCAATAGGTTGAACAGGTGAGGCTGAGTGTTGAACACCAGGCGTAGCTCAGCCTGCCAGTCTATTTAAACAACCGAGTAAATCAGCTGCTGCTGAGTTTGGGGAGAAGGGAAGCAGCCAAGTGTGAAAGTCCAGTCTGCTGTGGCAAGTTCAGTCTGACAGTGTAGAAAAGAAAATGTGTAAAAAATAGAATGGAAAAGAGAAGGCAAGGAGATATTTATGGCTTTTGGTTAGAATCAAAGTGACTACCTAATATTACTAGGGTGATAATAATGAAAATAAATAATATATTGCACTCATTTGGACATGAAATTAATTAAGCCCCTGGAAAGTATGAGATGGAAGAGAGGGCTAGTAGAGAGATGCTGAATTGTAAGGATATACCGTAAATTACAGCTGAAGTAAATTTTACTTACTGAAAATAATTTATTGGGGTACTCATTTTTTAAGGCAATGGACTTAGTTATAACTGCAGTTCACTTGTTAATTAAAATACCTTTGAGAAAATTTTATATTATCATAGTTTAAAATGCCTAATGCTTTCTAGTTTCTTTGGAATTTATCTGTATTTGCATTAGGAAAGGTATCTGCTAATATTTTCTTTGTTCACTGTAGGGACAATAAATACTGCAACTTGTGAAATAACAAACATCTATTAGCAAAAAAGTGATTGCTAGTATACAGATCAACAAACATCAACAGTGAATTATGGAATAAATAGTAATTTTGAAAAGCTGCTCCTACGCGTTAGAATTAAAAAGATCTTTTGCTTGTCTCATGAGGCATATGGAAGGATTTCCACGGGGTTTTGCAGTATGCCCTCAGTGAAGGGACATTACTTAGTTGTTCTGGCCAAACTGACCCATTTCGCTCCTGCTCTGGTAGGAGCTGTGTTCAGCTCAGAAATTTCCTGACCCTATTGTTGCTTAATTAGTAGTCTGCTCTGGATCTTTCATCTCATTACTTCTGCAGTCTTCTCCTGAGCTCTATGAATTGTACCCACACTGTCCTTTGTCATAGAGATCTACTGATGCATGGAACCACCTCCTTCTGCTTGTTTTGAGTCTGGTTCCTGCTGCTTTATTGTATAGCCTGTGTTTTATCCAAAACTTTATAGACTTCTATATCCCCATAAGTCATTTACTCTTTGTATGGAAGGTGTTCGTTACCTTTTACGGTAGTTTTAAAATTTGAGTATAGTGTATCACCTGGATCAGTCTTGTGCACAAGGTAATTAATCTGTTCAAAGGACTCTCAAGAGGTTTATAAGGTGGGATTTCTGTTTAGAAGACCCATATTAACTCTTCCCAAGTTTACTGTGTTCATCCGAATGTCAATAAATCTGTAATGGAAACTAAACAATCAACTAAAACCATATAGTACCTGAATCTCTATACGATAAATAGCCTCTACCTATTTGCCTTGTATACTTGCCAGACTTACAGCCCTTGTCATGCTCCTCCAACACTGTCCCAAAAACCTATGTGGATGCTTCATTGGAGGACAGCCATTGACCTATAAAATTTTTTACCTCTGCTTAGAGTCCCCTATAATGTATGTATGTATGTGACATTTGCCTTCGGTACATGGAATATCACTGAAGTAACCCCAAACAGTTATATTTTCTGCCCTCATGTTTGATCTTTCAGTGGGGTCATCACCCGGGTTAGTAACACAAACCCATTATTATATCCTTATTATTTTGGCCTGGATTCTCAGGTATTTGTTGAGATGGTTAGCTTATTGAGGAGGCTTACTTATAGACTGTCGTAAAGATGTTGGTCTGTGATTTACTCTTTCTTTACTGAATATTTTGTCACGGCATTGCAGTACTCCAGAGATTGTTTTCCTGCCACTGGGTTTCTGATATGCTTAGTAAAGCAGCATCTTCGTTTAGAGACAGACATTCCACTTCCCCCATTTTGTTTTCAGCCTTCTAGTATTTGTGTAGATGTTTTTACCTCTAAGTTCACTCTTTGCCTGGTTCTCCCTAAGTGTCACTCCATTTGTGTTTTTACTTCGTCCTTATTTCCAACTTCTGACCTATCTTAATTTAGGGATGAAGAATTTTTGTATCTTCTTTCTTAGAAATGCCATGCCAATCCTGCACTCTTATGCATATGACAGTCTTTCCTTGCTGCTCGCTTTTGGTTCTCTTTCACCCTTCCTGGTTTCAAGTGAGAACAGTTTAGTTTCTGTCCAGTTGAGTGTTTGTATCTTCTTTTTAGAGTCTTTTTTCCTCCCACTGTTTCTGTCCCCAGTCTGCAGGTAGCAGGTGTGAGGTCAAAAGAAGCCTGACTACTGTAAAAACCAGGTCACGTAAATAAACGGAAATGCAATATTAACTGCACAATTTATTGAAATTGAGCATAATGAATGTGAAAAATGTGCAGAAGTAATACCATGGGTGTCACAATCTCTCCAGATTCTAGAAAATTTATCTCAATCAGGTAAGAGCCTTAAAAAGAAGTAAAAGAAAAAAAACTAAACCACAAAGCTTCTGCTTGTGAAACTGGAGTTATCTCAGCATCTCTTAAGGCACGTACACCCTAATTCAACAAGGTTCTTAAGCTCCTGCTTAATTTAGAAGGACTAGCTGATTTCAAGAGTATTCTACTGTGCACTTAAAGTTAAATGCATATTTAAGTATTTAGATGAAGCAGGATCCTCCTGAAACAAACTAGATAGAGGAAGGAACTTGTAAAAATATTAGATAATATGGTCAAGAAGCTTCCTCAAAATCATCAAAGCAATAACTGCATTTTTAAGTCCTGTAAAGGTGCTAGGAGATATCCTATTTGACTGAACAAAACCATGAAGAGAACAACCTGTAGAATATATATTACTGCGAAGAAATTATTAGGGCAAAGAAAGGTATTTTAGCTTGTGAATTAGATGACAGAAGAGATATGTAAACTGCTCATTAGTTTATGTAGTAACTAATTATGCCTAGAGAAGGAATAGACATACAGAAGATATTTACGGGGTTTGTAAGTCAGTGTAGTGGTGAATAACTCACATATAGAATTTAAAAAAATTAATAACCAACTACTTTATAGTGTATACACAATGTGAAATATCTATCAAGTGGTTTATTAATTGTGCTTTCCTACAGGTGCATAAAAATTTTATTGTATACTATATTACATACTTTCTCACTGTAGAAGCTTGTTTATTCTTACATATTTTGTTCTTGAGGCCCAGCACATATCGCCATTATTTTGATTAGTGGCATGTGTCCTACTCCAAATTTAGTGTCATAATGGATTTGTCTAAGTGAATCCAGTGAAATCAACAGGAGTTTTGCCTACATCAGGATTAAGTTAGGAGTTGCCCCAAATAATAATCTGAGATAATTTAAATAGTCACAACGAGAAAAGATGTCCTGCCCAGAATCTAAACAGAGAATGAAAAATAAATAAATAAAAAAACCCCAATGCCAGGTTCCTTATTTCACAGATAATTCTCACATGACAGAAACACCTCGTATTAGTGGGTACTAACTTGGAATATTTAATAAACTGTTTGAGTCTACAAGTAGATGGGACCATACGTTCATGTCTCTCTTTTTCCTCACAAGAATGTTTTCTGGTAAAACTGCTGGAAAAACATACCGGAAACCAATCTGAGCTTTGCATAGTTCATGTACATGCTTGCATTGGAGCAGAACAAAATATACTTGCTGTAATAGTGTAAGAGCCTTAGTAGGCAAGGAGACCGCTGGAGCTGGCCCTGGCCTTTAATGCGCTCTTGTCACTTAATCTTCTTCCTATCAGAAAGGCTTTCCCTTAAAAACACCAAAAGTTGTGTAAACTGTTTGTTTTGCCCTACCACACATCGTTGAAGGCTACACTTTTGTCTTCAGAGATAAGACATGACTTCCCACAAAGGCCTGTTCCCGAAGAGCAAATCCTTATAGATAGAAATAAACGCTGGCCTTTGACACAAGGTTGTTCTCTGCTGGTGATAACAGGCGGAAAACCGGCCAAAAAATCCTCTATCATCTTTCTGAGTAGAGAAATACTGAAGTACCTTCTGCAGGTTGTTTTTGTGATTGTTGTGGATCACACATAATTACCCATCTGCTGGTGGTCTTTGAAAGGAACTCCCTGCCACCTCAAGCATAAGATCAGTAGGTAATGGAACCTGTTTGAAAAAAACCCAAAACAACTCAAAACCACACAAACAGGCAGACAACCCCCCCAAGGTATTATTTGCTTCAACTGTGTAACCAAACTCATGGTTCAAAAATTTCATTGGTAATTACAGTAATGAGCAAAGTATGCTGCTGAACCTCAGTGGGACTCTGGTGCAAAGCAGACAAGTTTGAATGCTTTCTGAATCCTTCGGTGATTTTAACATCAGACCTTTTACACAACTCTCATAAAGCATACAGTGACAGGATTGTATAAAGCTCAAAGTTTCAGATAATGTGCTTCTAATACACTACATATCTGTGTTTTTTTTTTATTATACACTAGCTCTGTCTATGAAATCTTGAAACTGTTGTTATAGCACTCTGAAAATATATTATCTGCACTTGTAGTATGTTTTCCTTATGATCTAATGGGTAAAAGGGAAGTATTTAAATTGTGGATTAAAATGATTTGGTTTGGTAACTGTAAATTGATAGCACCTTAAGAATTTGGGTATGCATTTAGGTATCTCCGGAACCAGATTATAAGTTGGAGAGTCTGTTTCTGAGCTTTTTCACTGTAGTGTTAACACTGAGCATGAGCCTGGAAAAAAATTGGCAATTATTGTCATTGTCATTATGGGTACATAATGGTTATTGCACAGTACAGTACAATAGTGGTTATTGCCATTAACTGGAAATACATTCCTTGCCTGCTGCAGTTGACTCTAATGCTTATCTGTCACTGTGTTATTGGAAGATTGAAAAGATGTCCTGTTGTATATTTACCTAAAGAAAGCACAAACCAGATGAATCAAAATACTTGGCGAATGTTTTGAGTGTTGGGAGAGCATCATGACTGACTGTATCTCTGTCGAGATGTCGCTGTGGTGGGCATGTTTGGAAGATGGATAGATCAGGCTGGCTGGAAACTTCAGAGCCCCCCTTTGCTTGACTGATGTTTGGTAGTGATACACTTCGTGCTAATGGTTAGCTCTCGCTCATTATCAATCATTATCCCGAAGTATTTAAGCAGATGGTCCTTAACGATCATATCCCACATTAGCAGTGCCCCTACTGCCCCGCGGAGGGGATGCTGGATCATTAGTGCTAGTGGCTGTGGTCTGCACTGGTCTCAGGGGCCAGGCTCCAGCCCTCTTTCAGGGGAGCTGAAGCTGGAGAACAACTTTTTCCTTCCCCATTTTTAAATACATGTCATTATTGTTTTATCCTCCTCACCCCCTCCTCAAAAGAAAAAATGCAGTTCCTGTTCTGGCTCCACCATACATCTTTCCTGTCAGTCCTACATCTTATTCTTACCTTGCAGATTTTACTGCTTACACAGGTTTACCCCTGCCCTTTTGTGTAGTTATGCTACAGGTTTCCCTTTAACCCTTTGCAGTTATACATATAGACATGTATATAAATAATATATAAAAAGCTTAGCTGTGGTACAAAATGCTCATGCATGGTCTCTGGTTATGTTTTTAGTAATATTACAGTTTTACAAAGTGCTTATACAGTAGTAGCTTCTCACGCTGTTTTAGAGCCCTTAATGTCTGGTCTCAAAGCAAGTAAATATTAATTTTACCTCGCTTAGTGTATTTCTACTTCATGATTAGAATAGGACTTTACTTTGTCTACAAGGCAATCTGCAGTTCAATATTATAATCCCCAAATGAAACAGTACAGCCTGGATATCTCTGTGTAGATCTATTTTATGAATAGTTTCACCCTTAACTATATATTTTATTATATTGAATAAGACCTGTCATATGAAGGCTATGTTGCTGCCTGCATTAATGAATTAAATGAAACTTTTAAAATACAATTTAACTAAAAATCAGCACTGGCCAACTTTTGCCTAGGTGAGGGAAAAAACATGAAATATGAATGAAATACAGTATTTGTGTGCTATGTTCTTTATTTTTTGTTTTGGTTTTAAAATCAGAAGTTCAGTCATCTTTTTGATATAGAAATAGCTGGTTTTTTTTGGTTAATGACATTACTGACTTATTTCCAACTTTCAAATTGTAGGAAACCAGCAGGTAACTGATTTATGGATCTTCAATTTCACTGCAGGGTCAGGAGACATAAACTGCCACCATGGTTTATACACCACCAGAACCCTGGTGAGGTGGAATTATAAGCTCATAACTCAGAGGTTTCTTGATTTTTTTAATCTGGTGTTATATATAGAACCAAATCCCATACCCTGTGCAGCACAGCCTCCAGCTCCTTCAGTGCTCCAACTGCAACCCCATTTTTGCTCCCTTTGTGTCAGTTCCATGCTCCAGTCACTGATCTGTCAGGTGCAGAAGGGGAAAGGAGTGAGGTACAGGATTATACCTGTTCAGGTGCTGTCCATATCTACTCACTCATGGATCCATATATTTTTCTAGGGGACTTAATAGCCTTTTGCTAAGATGAGAGCAGCAGGACTCTGGGGTTCAACTCAAAGCTCTGTAAGGTGGATGCTGCAGCAGCATTAAGCATTTCTGCTACCTCGCTTGCCCAGATTCTCATTTCCACAGCCCAGAGAGAGGTCTGGCTCCATTCTCCCCATGATCTCCTTGTCTCTCTCTACTAGACTGGCCTTCCTCTTTTGGTAAGACAACAGCCTTTTGTCCCCAGGTCTTTCTGTGCATCCCTATTGCTCCATTCCTCTTTTCTGTACTCCTTTTGGTTGTAGATTTTCCAGTTTGTTTTTTTTTATTTTTTCCTAAATCAGTTAAAAGTGGGGCACACTTGGGCAGGCATAGCAGTTTCAGCTTAAATAACCAAGGTTGGAGAAATATCTAAGAAAGGAAATCTATCTGTTCCAATTGCAGTGAGAGACAGGGAAGTATGGTGCTGTTACTGCGAGAAGTGCAGAAGCAGGGAAAGATGGTTGAGATAAGTATTTTCAACGTATAGGACAAAGAAAATCGGAAAAAAATAAGAATATGGCAAAAAAATAATATGACAGTGAGAAAATAGACTGACTGGAATAAAAAATTGATGATATATAGAAGAAGAAAGAGGCAGGCTTTCGAATGAATGAGTCTGCATTTCTTGAACCTGGTTAGAGCACTCTCTTTCCTCAGAAAGAAATTACTGGAAAGATTGTGTGGGAGTACTTGACACCTGGGCAAGGAAATTCAAGAACTGTAGTACCTTTTAGAGGACTTGGAAGAGGCTGAAAGGTAACGAAAGGTAATTTTGGCTCTTCATAAGCTCATCAGTTCACTCAACTTCTGGTAGATGAGAAGTGTCTGCTCCCCCAGTTTAGAGGAGGCAAGAGCACTGAGCTTCTATCAAGTCTGCAGCAGAAGATGGGGGCAACACTGGAATTAAAATGGCACAGGAAAAGTTTGTTATAGTGATAATACTTGATGTGGTACCCTTGCAGCAGCAGGGAATAGAACTTGATGATCCAAAAAGGAAACTACAACTGGGAGGGATCAAGTTCACTTCTAGAGCCTTAACAATACTTTATAAGAAAATGTATTTAATGGCAAAGGGTACTGAGTAAACTTTTGATACAGTTTAGTTAGCTGTCTTAAAGTAGTTGGCTATGTTTGAAAAGACAGAACTGAGAGCGTTTCATCGTTTTGCTATGCTAACTCTGTGGATCCAGGAAACATTATGATGTTTCTGAGAAAGCATAGAATCACAGAATGGTTTGGGTTGGAAGGGACCTTAAAGATCATCGAGTTCCAACCCCCCTGCCATGGGCAGGGACACCTCCCACTAGCCCAGGTTGCTCAAAGCATCATCGAGCCTGGTCTTGAACACTTCCAGGGATGGGGCATCCACAGCTTCTCTGGGCAACCTGGGCCACTGCCTCACCACCTGCACAGGAAAGAATTTCTTCTAATTTAATCTAAATCTCTTTCAGCTTAAAACTGTTAGTCCTCATCCTATCACTACACTACTCACTGATCAAGAGTGCCTCTCCATCTCTCCTGCAGGCCCCCTTTCAGCACTGGGAGGCTGCTGTACGGTCTCCCTGGAGCCTTCTTTTCTCCAGGCTGAACAACCCCACCTCTCTCAGCTTCTCCTCATAGGGGAGGTGCTCCAGCCCTCTGATAATATTCATGGCCCTCCTCTGGACTCTCTCCAACAGGTCCGTGTCCTCCTTATGTTGGGGACCCAACATCTGAACACAGTACTCCAGGTGGGGTCTCACAAGAGCAGAGTAGAGGGGGAGAATCACCTCCTTCAACCTGCTGCTAATGCTTCTCTTGATGCAGCCCAGGACACGGTTGGTTTCTGGGCTGCAAGCGCACACTGCCGGCTCATGTTGAGCTTCACATCAACCAGGACCCCCAAGTTCCTTCTCCTCAGAGCTGCTCTCAATCCATTCTCCGCTCAGCCTGTATTTGTGCTTGGGACTGCCTCAACCCACGTGCAGGACCTTGCACTTGGCCTTGTCAAATTCCGTGAGCTTTGCATTGGCCCACCTCTCAAGCCTGTCAAGGTCCCTCTGGATGCCATCCCTTCCCTCCAGTGTGTCCACCACACTGCACAGCTTGTTGTCATCGGCAAACTTGCTGAGGGTGCACTCAATCCCACTGTCCGTCTCCAACAAAGATGTTGAACAACACTGGTCCCAGTACTGACCCCTGAGGAATGCTACTCGTCACTGATCTCCACTTGGAGCTGTTGACCGCAGTTCTTTGGGTGCGACCATCCAGCCTATTCTTTATATACTGAGTGGTCCTTCCAGCAAATCCATGTCCGTCCAATTTAGAGACATGGATGTCATGTGGGACTGTGTCAAAGGCTTTGCACAAGTCCAGGTAATTATGTCAGTTGCTCTTCCCTTATCCACTAATGCTGTGACCCTGTTGTAGAAGGTCAACATCAACATTTTTAATTTTTTTTTAGGAAACAATGTGTCTTCAAAACTGAATACCTACTTGGGCTTTTATAACATTTTCAGAAGTGGATAAAACTTGAAGTGTAAAATACTTCTGTTCTTTTTTGAGAAATCCTTTTTGAAATTACAGGGAAGGGAAATACAGTCTGTATAGATGGGGGAGAAAGCATCTTAATGGGAATAAAGAGTAACCTGATATTCCAGGATGAAAGATAGCCTTTGACATACTGCTCATGGAGCAAAATGACGTAACGCCCTCAGCAGAAATATTCTAAGAAAGTATCAAACTGTTAAGTAGTTAACAGAAAGGCATTCATTTTACCGAAAAATGTTTTTCCTGTCCTATTGACTCACTATTAAGTAAAGAATCAATACATTATTTACAAAGAAAGGCTGCTCTTCTGATATCATTTACAGCCTGTCATCCTGTGCATTTAAGATGTTCTTAAGATTCCATGAACTTTACTGGATTTTAAATTGGGTCTTTACCCAAATGTAAGTCAGAAGTACCCTCCTAAAAATCACTGGTGTTATGCTAGTGTGAAACATACGGTAAGATTAACTTGGTTTGTGATGGAAACCAGTCCTGGCTGCCCTAACTTCTCTAACCCTCCTACTTCCAATAAGCACTCAGCCAGTGCAGCTGGTGGGCTAACCCCTATAAGGGAAATTACACAGTAATAACGTTTCACCTTTTGAAAATTACACCTAGAATCCCAGTGGCTTGAAAAACAAACAAACAAACAAAAAAAAAACCCAAATCATTTCACATCTATGTAAGTATGGCAAGTTCCAAGACCAGCTGCCCCTGACTGTCATGGCTGCAGTTATCACAGGCCTCAGACCTCTCCTCCTAAAATTTAGGCAGAGCTTCCAAAGAAATTCTAAATTTTCAGAGATGGCTTCTCTATGTAATGGGTGGTCTGGCCTCTCTTTCATGGCTGGATGCAGTGCTGGTAGCTAGGACATCTGTGTATCTTCTGCTTGGTGTATACCTGTATACAGGCCATCTGTTGTATTCTTCACATAGGTATGATGTTTTTTGGTGCAGGCATATAGGTAGAATAATTATAAAAATTTCAAAAGCAATGGATACATTTCTGTAATTGTCAGAATTAAACAAAAAGTAAAATAATTATTCATTCACAAGAAGAATGTTGGACAAAATACTAGGAGAAGGGTTATGCTATGTAAATTGATTCTTTTTCATTTCTGCTACTGTACAATGCTTGCTTTCTGCAGGAATTTTTACCCCTTTCAGTGAAATGCCTGCAGAAGCAGAGAGATTTAAATGTCCCTGAATTACCCAGGATGCTTCCTGTAATTACATGGGGTCTGGTTCATCAGTGCAGAGCGTTTTGACAGTACATTTCTGCCCAGCTGCTTTCCTTCTCTGTATCTGCTGCTAGATAGATTGCACATTCTCTTTGCTCAATGTTTGCACCATGCACAATGAAGTTTTAATCCAGAACAGGGAATCATTTCCCCTGTCTCAATATATATCACACTGGTTAATGAATAATACCTTTCTCCAAAGAATACTAGAGAACTTTAATATTGCCTCTGTTATAAGAGTTACAAGGCTGAAAAAAAAAGGAGGTAAGAATTCTTTCCCCACTTTGTTTCAGTATAAAGGGTGAAGTCTTCTTTTAAAAATGAATTCATAGGCTGACATTATTATGAAAATGTGTCTGAAAATGTTATCTTAAAATGATTACATGAGTGGGTAGTTATTTGGCTGCACCATTTATTCCTGTGCTGCAGTGAGATTTTTCAGGGAAATAGTATTTCTGCTCTCCAAGGGTAAGGAGGACACTGACAATTTTTAATTTCAGTGATGGTAGCCGTTGTTTCCTTGGGAGTCGTTTGGGAGTTTTGTGAAGGTGGATTTTATTACTTTATGTACTAGGCTTATCTCTTGTATAAACTAGATTGTTCCTAAGGCTTTGTAAACATACAGTTTTCCAAAGACAATACAAATGTATTGATGGCTTGGAAAAAAAAGTGTACTGACAACATACATATGCAAAGAATTGAAACCAGAGGGAAAAAAAAAAATCAGTTCTGTAGTGATTCTAACTGAAATATGGCTTTGATACCTGAATACGAGTTCAGGATGTTTGTACACTGTCAAGAATGTAGTTTAGGACAGTGTAATGTCCAAACTGTCCCAACCATCAGAGAAGAGGTGAAGTGCCACCTTGGATATTACTTCACATTGAGATACTCTGTTGAACTGCAGTTCCTTTGTGCTGCGATATAACTCAAAACCTGGCATCGCTGTGTAAAGGCAGACTAACTCTGAGGGGGATCTTCATGCCACAAATCCAAGTCAGATCTCTTTGCCCTCTGTGTTGTCTTCATATAGTAGATGGAAAATGATGTATAACCAATGCTGCGTTCATCATTGGTTACTAGTGGCTTATAATTTAGAGTAGTCCCTGAATTCTGTGGTACATATCTGAGGACTGGTGGTCATGAATTATGTGGACAGGTTTATCCTGGGAGTTAATTATTTCAGAAGAGTAATAGTAAAACTGAGTCAGGTAAGGTGCAGCTCCCATGCTCTGAACCAGTTCAGTCCAATGTGGTTTATCCTCTTCCTTTCTGCTGATGGCTCTTCTGTTCAGTTTTAATCTGAGTAAGCATTTGGTGTTTCATGACTGAAAAACAAAACACCATAAAGAAGCTGCTGTGAGATTGGATCCCATCCCTTATCGCTTTGTTTTAAATGAATGACCACTTACATTTCAGCAGAAAGCTTTTGAAGAACAGAGACCTTTCCTAAGGCAAAGGGGCATTTTTAAAACATGAGAAGTAAATGAGCTGCCTGGTAGTACAGACAGTATGAGTGCTCTGTGCTGTCACCCATGCTTTCTGAAAACCAAATGGGTAAAAAGCCAGCATTGTTTACGACAGCTTCTGACAGAACAACTTTTACATACTCAGCAGTGTGTTAAGAAGCAAGTACAGATACAGATTGAACAGAATTAGCATCTTTATCTGATGTAAACAGATAGAAGAAAGATGACTGGAAAGAACTGAACAATTTCCCTCACAGAAAACAGCTTCTTGATCTCTGAAAGCAGTAGGCTTCTCGTGAAGTGCAGTCAAGGCTTACAAACAGATCACCGTGGTACAATGAGTTCAAAATCCCAGCTGACATTTCAAATGGTATTTAGAGTTATGACAAATCTGATTTATATGGGTCTCTCTCCAAAGCTGCCATAAAAGAAGGGCTGATTTGGTGACTTACTAGTCACAGCACCATCAGACAGCTGCTTTTTCTAGTTGTGGAAATTGTCGATAGATCTACATGTTCTTTTCAGTGCCATAGTTTAATGTTTTTTGGAAAGATGCTGTTCATTTGCCTGGACTCTTCGTTTTCTGGTGAAGTCTTCACCAGAATGTCAGTCTCCTTAAGAAAAATATCCTGTCAAGCAGCAATTTAGGTAATTGAGGATAACACTGTGCAAAATGCTGATTTGAGTGATTCAGAAGGAATTTACTTCAGCTCTGCAATGAAAAACTGACCCTTGTGATTTTATAATTTAAGTAAAATGGAATTGAAATGTATCATTAAGTATCGTTGCCCGAACAACACTTATAAAACTTATTTTCAAAAGTAAAACACAAACATTATTTACAACAAACGTCCTCTCAAGTAATGAGGCCCTTCTTAACAAACAGTTGCATTTCAGCCAGTTTTTTAATAAAAAAAATTGATTCTGGTTGTGATCTTAAGGTCTCACGGAAGGTTTGAGTCACTAAGGATACCTCAATAAAGGTGTCTATGAGAATATTTTTTCCCCAGGTGCTTTCACTGATTCAGTTAAATGAATCATGCTTCTTTTTCGTGTTTCACCATACAGCTTCTTATTGTTTACCGCAGAATCTTATGCGATATGAGCTGTATACTGGTCTCTCGAATTAATTCCTGAAAACATTGGAAAGATGCTTCAAAGTGGGAAAATCTGGTGTACTGATTAAAATATAATTCTTTCTTGGCATGGACGGGAATAAGGGGTTTTCTGTATTTAAATGCAAAAAATGTTTGTGGATTGTTTCCAAACTTCTACTTGCAGATAGAACACTTTTTTTTTCATTTTCAGTCCTAATAGCATAACAGTGAAGTTTGAATGTCCTAATTTCTCATGCGAACAACAGTAGCTACTGGCTGTGATCCTAACCATTTCAGAGAATTTTAAGAGGCTGAAGTACTGAATTAAGTTCGTATGTATTAATGTTCCTACTGCTTTATTAAGTTCTGATAATGTATAAATCCTTGTCCCAGTATTTGTCTTTAACTTAAGTAGTAATTTTTTCATCTTCCTGATGTTGGTACGTAATAGACCTATAACCTCTCCAGCTTAAAATTAAAAGAGCAAGCTCAATTCTGTTTATGCTTTCTCTTCCATTTGTCCACTGAGGTGGTCTCACACAGTGTTAGACATCCAGGCTATACGCAGGGTGAAGCTTCGGGTGTGCTCTTTACAGAGGATCTTGCTTAATACAGGTAGATCACTTCCTTTTTCTTTCTCACTTGGGTAGCTCTTGACTGATTACAACAGCTGTAATTCTCTCATTCTTTTACAGGTGCTTTCCGATAATGATATCCAAAGTTACAGAAAAAGACTTTTGTCTCTTAATGTACTACTTCTGCTTTAATTAATCCATGTCTTAAGGTCATGCAACTCTTCCTGCCTGTTATTCCTATTCCTTACACTTAAGATGCCTTTTCAATGTTAGGGGGAAGGGATCCCTCTTGTCATAGAGTCATTTAATTACCACAGTCTTCTTCCTTAGACTGAAACCATTATTGAAGCACAAAATGAAATCAGGTTGAACACTGGTCCTTGAGAAACTCAACTCTTGCCTCCCTTTTCTTTTCCTGGCACTACACATTGTCACAGCCTCTCATTTTTCCCTCTTGCTGGAAATTCAGCTTAGCATTAGAAGGAAGAAAAAGAATTTCTCTGTCTTGGCCAGAATCCTACAGGACAGCTGTCCATGCCATAAAACAATTATACAGTTAGTCCTAATATAATGAAACAAATCTAATTTCTTAATGTTTAGCAGCGCCAGTGCTCCAAGTTTAGATATGAGACTGATGCGTAAGGACTTTAGAAGTGGCTCACAATTTTACAAAGTCCTGTAGAAAAATGTATTTTAAAAATTACTATGCATAGCTATTCTTTGTCCTTTGCCTCTCTACTATGAGTAACAGTTAACAAAAGCCATTGTCCAGACAAGCTGCAAGAGTGACAATATCAGCAAAGCCAAGATTTTTTCCTTCTCCACTGATGTTACGTGCATTGGCTCTGTAGTGCGTTGTGTGTGTTGGTTCACTGCTGTACTTAAGTAGACTCACAACAGCAGACTGCCAGCTGTTCAACAGAAAGGGACTAGAGACTGGTTGGTTGGTTGGTTGGTCGGTCTGTCTGTCTAGCCATCCTAATCTATTCTGATTGCCTTCATCCCTGCTGAGGCAAGAAAGCAAAGGCTAATGTAGATAAACAGGAACTTCTGTTTTTTTGAAAGGTTTACAGGCTTGCGTCTCTTAATGGATGTGCCTAGAATACTCCTGCTGTATTTTCCAAATGTTACTAGCACTGGTCTCTTTCATTAAAAATTGCAAATAGCAAAACCTCTATAGATTTTCAGATGAGAGAAAGAAATCTAAACATTAGAAAAATCTGTAGACTTCCTCCTTTTGCCGTTATAGATGTTAATTCTATCAATAATTCTGCATGTTGGGTTGATGAATAAGCTAATACTTTTTGTCTTAGAAATGCAGACAACAGAGATTAGTGATTGCTGCAAATTGATATGTTTAGCATGTCCTTCACAGCGCTTGACCTGACCTAGGTCTGATCCTCATTTATATGGCATAACAAAAATCTACTTAACAGATGCTCTGAGGATGCATTTTCATAGATTCTGAATCTCTCTGGTGTTAATTTGCTCACGTTGCTGAAAGCAGAGAGGAATATGTCTGAAATGAACCATGTGCAACCAAAATGAAAAAAAAAAAGTATCCATTTTGAATTAATTAATCAATGAGCTGGTAGGCCTGTTAATTGTAATACTCAATGGAAAATCACCACTTCTGCACTTATCGAGTAGCTCACCAGCACAGCATATCGAGCTTTATGAGACTGCAAAGTAAATTGAAAAGGCAAGGAAGTAAGGGAGGATAAAAAAAGTCATGAAGTCTTGTTTTTTGAGCTGATATGGAAAGTGCGCAACTCCCCCATCACCCTGGTCAGCAAGGTGTGTCAGCATTTGGTAAGGGAAATGCAGGTATTAAATCCTGGAATAAGATCCATTCACTGTTGCAGTGGAAAAGGCACATCATCATCACCCAGCACCTCCATCGTGAACTAACAAAGCCTTTAGAGTCAGCTGGTGATGCCAGCCATGGTGGGCTTGCTCTAAAACTAAGAAAGCCGCTTCTGAATATTTATTTCAGTTTTGGAGCCCTGCTTGCTGAATATAGCATGGAAAATCAAGAATAAGGGGATCCCTTCAGACTTTCTTCAGCACAGTTGTGGCCTCCCATAGGTTGATGGTGTGGGTGGTGCTGCTGATTCTGCTGTGAGCATTCAGTTTCTCGCTGCATTGTTTCAAATATGGAATAGCTGCAGCAGGGCCACACCATCCGCTGGCGTAAACTCATATGGCTTCACTGAAGCCCACAGGGCTAAGTGATGTTACATCAGCTGGCCATCTGCTCCATACAATGTCTTGGGAGTTGCTTTTTCACTCTTCTATAGACTACCAGAACACTGCTGTAGGAGGAAAAGGATCTAGTAAGACTCTACTGTATTTTGCTTTTGCTGAAGTGTTAAGAAAACAAAAATAAAATGAAACATAGATACACAAGTGGCACGCTATAGTAGGTGGCAGATTCTAAAGACAAAGTCTTCTGTTTTTTTTTTTTAATATTTGA
>VZTO01025065.1:0-43194 GCA_013400615.1 Syrrhaptes paradoxus | reverse complement strand
ATTCTATGATTCTATAAATGGACAGAAAACAGATGAAGAGTCTGGAGCTATCTTCAGAAAAACTGGTCCAATCGAAGTCAGTTTGCCTTTGATTTCAAGAAGCCAGCATTAAATCTGGAATTTCATTCTGTGTTTTGATACTCACTCTGTTGTATGATCTAGTAATTTTCTGCCTCAGTTTCAGTTGCGGATCTCCTCAGAGCCTTTTGTCTTTTTTAAATCTAATATTAAGGTAGATACACTGCAATTGGTACAGAACACCAGATCAGTATTCGTGCTCAGCAGATGGAGCACAGCTGGAGGCCACACCTGACCTCAAAGCTAGAGGAGAAGAAATTGGTATGACTTCGAATCAGTCCTAGGCATTGTGATGTCAAATGTTGCTGCCACCCCAGCTCTCTATTCACCACTGCTGCAGTGCTGCCTGAAATGCTCACAAAGCAGATTTTGAAATGGTATGGCTCACAGTTCAAGGCTATAAAGCAAATCAGAAGTGGTGATGGTTTTCTTTAAAATGTTTGGTAATAAACTGTCATGGTCAGGGGATGCTTCAGAAGAAGCTCAGATGTTTGTAGAGTTGGGCTAGACAAGATAGCTTGGGGAGGTAACTTTGCTTACCACACTAGTGCAAGCTGTCCACACTCATGAGTCAAAATTCTTGGCTTTTCTGCTCACTTGAAGTGAGTCTCTCCTCTTTGAGCCCCAGTACCATGGCAGAAATTGTACAGCCAGAGAAAACTGGGCTTGCCTCCAACCACCTCCCCCAGATTCTGGGCTGATTCTCATCACCTTCTTAGGTACTTGTACAGTTCACACCAAGCACTTCTCCATTTTTGCCACAATTATCTTTAAAGTCCCCTTTATAAATGTATACATACAGGTGGAAAATGGTGGCACAGAAAAACTAAGGCTGAGGTCTAAAATGGTATTTTGATTCCCATTTCCTAGTAAATCAAACCAACTTCACCATTCACTTCATCTGCTAAGAACAATGGAAGCTCAATTACATTAACATAATGCAAAAACACTAATAAGTATTTGGCCAGTCAAAGGTTCAGATACTGTAGGCATTTTTCATTGCAGCAAACGGGCTATAAAGGACACAACCCAATCTGAGACAAAAGGAAATTATTCTGTATTCTAAGCCAAAATAAAAATTGCTGAACTTAAACTGTAAGTGATGCTTGGACTCAAAGCTGGTTATTCTGAAGTGCAACCACAGGCCTCAGTGCCATTTCCACTATCACTTCCTTGTTTTCTTCTTTTTGTAGTAAATATCATACGATGGAACATATCATGAAACTGAGCATCATCTGCGTGAATACAACTAGGACTACTTGAGATTTTTCCAATGGAACATATGGCCACTGGAAGATGTCGATTTATCAAAAGTGAGATGCTGAAAATACAACTATTTCAATGAAATTTTGTTTAGGAAAAGATTGAGTTATCTGCTACAATCAAGTCAATATTGCATCTCAATATTGCACCTTCCAGAGGGTTTTTTATTCAGATGGAATTGCACAATAGAAATTAAAAATAAAAGTCGAAGTCAGAACCAATGTACTAAGTTTGTAATGGACTATCAATTATTTTTTTGGAGCAAAACCAGGGGCACTTATGCCAGAAAAAGAAAAAACACACACAAACACCTCCCTCCCCAAACCAACCCACAGAACCCTACAGCACTCTGAAAACCTGAAAACTAATTCTCTCTTAGTTCCTAAAAGAAACAAAAATCAGTTCAGCTTTGTTATGCAAATGAGAGTGGAATACATGGAGATAGGTCTGCATTTCCTAAATGCCACCGAGATGCAATGTTTCAGCACCATCTGGGGAGTGGCAAGAAGAGGAAATAACAGAGAAGAAATATCATGGCTTAGTGAGCTGTGTATATAGGATCTCCTGGCTAAATCCTACACATACAGACTTAACAGTACCAGTGGTGCCTACTGGAGTCCTAGGGCTACAGTAATTTCTGCAGTGCCATCAGTACCTCTGTGGGCTGCGACAACAAGGTCCCTTGCAGAAGGAAATAAATGGGCTGAGGTTACATACTCCCTCTGACTTTTTGCCTGACACTGCAAGACTGGATCTTCAAAAAGCCCTTGCCTGGACTGCACGAAGGATGAGAATGTCCCTCCTGACATTGATTTCAGCATGGCCCAGGCTCCTAAGTGCTGCTGTCGATCAGGGCCTGATGGGTCTGTGTTTCACTAACCACCACTACTGAGCCCATGCCTATTCATGCAGAGACAGCACAAGGATCAAGACAAGCATTTCAAAACATGGAGGCATGGCAAATACCATACAGTAATATAACCTGAGGTTAAACTCCCCTAACTAACCCTCAAATCTCTTTCCTGATAATATGCTAAGCCTCCAGCTCTGCATTTGTCTAAGCAGTATGGCTCTTGAAGAAGAAACATTACATTTTGCTCTGACTCCATGGGGGGAAGAACCATTATTCCCATAGCAATCAGCAAATGAAAGACACACGAGGACATAAGTTCAGGCATGAGAAAACCTTACCCTAATTGCTGATTACTAAAGTACCATAATGTGCTAGAGAAGAAAGGATTCCTGAGAACATCAGGACAGGACATTAGCAGATTAATATTAATCTCGAGAGTTCCAGATTCATTTCCTGTCCATGCTAATGTCCTCTTGATTACTGCAGAAAACAATCACACAAAAAAGTTCAATTACAAACAGGAGAAGAGTCTTAAAATATTAACATTTTCAGAGCTTTCAACCAAATATGTATAATTAAATGAAAAGCTAGGCTAATGCAATGTTAAAGTTGAGATTTTAATTGTGCAAAGGTCATGGAGTTTAGCATCAAAGTTCATCAGTACTGGGCCAAATTCTGCTCTCAGTTACATTGGTCTAAACTTAGAATATATTTATTTTATTAAGTAAAATGGTTTTAGCATCATGCTACACTGGTGTGCATAAGGACTAGAACTTCCTCACAATGTATGCAATACACACTCTATACAATACATGAAATACATGAAACAAAGCATAGCTGTATTTAATTACGTAGTCTATGAAGAAGTTAAATGAAAAAAAAAAAGAAGAAAGCACTGTCTTTTCAATTACACGAGACTTTATAATTTGTCAAATTATTTCACAGTGTCCAGGACAATGTGATGAAAAATTGCATCCCATGCCCGCAAGACAGGAGAAATATAGTAATTGTATTTGTGCACAAGTAATATCTGAATCCTTACAGTGAGTTAGCATCATTGCATAACTAAGGACCTGTATTCAAAAGATGGCCTCATTTTGTCTATCTAACTTCGCACTGCATAGTAAGACTTGCATATGCACTCTGTCAACTATCCACCACCACCACAAGGGATTGAATTGTTGTTTTCCTGCAGAGGACAACATATTGAACCCCAAAAGCTTTTGCACCCCTAAACAGCCCTGTTTGTGAGCTCAGTGTAGCAAATAAGTGTGCTTGCCTTCACAAAACTGCACGTGAACAAACCTCTCTGGAAGGCTATCTAAAAATCAGGCATAAAATGTCCTCATTCTCTTTTAAAAGACAGCATAATTTAAAACAGGAGAAAACAGAATAATAATGTACTTTATTGGAATAAGTAGGTCATCAAAAAATAAATGCGTCTATGTTTATTGGAACGTCTAGTCCTCATAAATGGCTTAATGGATTTTTTTCAAACTCACTGAAACATTATTCACCTCTGAGCTTAGAACAAGCTCCAGAAATTTCAGCCAAAAAGGTAATTGTTTCAGAAAGTTATAAACCACCAAAGATAGGGGGCTTGCAATAAAAGTGCTGTCTCAATCATAACTACAATAAATACAGCTAATGAATAAATGTGGTCTGGCAAGAACAAATAAAATTTGAAAAGTTTGATGTGGCCTGCACAAAATGCAGGAAAGTAACTGAGTGAGTAAATGTCAAGTAAAGGGTTATCCTGTCTTCTGAAGAATTAATCTCAGTGCAAGATTCAATGAAGGACCCCAGGACCCAAAAGCTGGAGAGCTACATTTTGAAGCAAAGGAAAACCTCTCCTTCTTTACTAACAGCAGTTGCACCCAATGCCAGGAAGCAATAATGATGCACTAAAGATTACATATTACTACAATTACCTGCACTGGTAATTTCTATCTGAAATGCTGACAAGACCCTACCTTTCTCTTCCACAACTTCCCATGCTCAAACAGTACCAAACTACGCATTTGAACACCCAGATACCGTCTTTCCAGCAGCAACATTCTGTGTGGCAACCCTATAACTTAACTCCTGTCTTAGTCATCTTGGGATGTATTTTCATATCTGCAGTATCATTCTCTGTACACATCACGTTTTTCTGCTCTAGAACTGTACAGACAACAAAATGTACGTTTGACAACATGGCAAACAGAAAGACAAGGAAGGTTGTCATTACTTGGCTTGGGTACAAAAGAACACTGTATTTGCTGTTAAGATACTCAGAAAAACTCTTGCATAATGAAGACTGCCCAGCCATCTCCACTAGACTCAGACAGGCATGGCTTCCAAATAACTATCATCTTATGACACAGTCACGAGTCTCTGTATGTGTGCTGATGCAATCTAAAAATCCTTCACCAATTTTAAAGTGGATTAAAATTCCCACTGTAAATAACCAGAAGGTGCATGTTATCTAGTGCCATCTAGATATCAATAAAATACTCATCTAACAATCCATCTTGAAAAATATAGTGCAGAAATCTGTGGAGAAAACCTTATCTTACTTCACTTTGGTTCAAGATACGTAGACAGAAAATTACAAGAAAAGCTTTAAAACGACCACCAATTACCTGTTGAAATCCAGTCACATCCATACTTCAGTGTGACATTTTCGGTTCAGCTGTGGAATATGATACTTCAATTAAAATGCCGTTCTCCACATCCTAAGGCATCATTTGAGGAGGATTTGGCAACTGACAGACATGTTGCTTATTCCCCAACTGCCTGGATGTTATAAACTTCTCCACCAAAATAAACTAACAAAATCAAACAAATTCCCAATTGTGACAATCTATAACAAGTTATTTCACTTCTGAAATTGTAAGTGAAAAGTAATCAGAACACTATTTCACAGCTGGTATTTATGCTTTCCAGGTAGTGAAGTTGAGGAAGATTTGAATGAGGAAAAGATGGGAAGATCCCATCACTGGAGTCCTTGTACCATCTCAATCCTAACAATTCTATTAAGGACACTGGACCATTGTTTCTCTAGACAACTTCTACTGAACTTTGTATATTGCAAAAAAAGGAAATAAAGCAAATAACAAAATAGTCCACAATCGCATAAACATGTGTTGCAATTGCCAACAGTGCCACAGTTATTTAAACATTAAACCAATAAAGCTTTAGTTCAATCAAGGTCCTCCTCAAATCCTACATCTAAGCAGCCTTTTGCAGTAAGCTAAAATCCCACAAATTTCTCCTCTTGTAATTCATTCTGCCATACACTTTGTAGAGAATACCACCTTCATCTCTCTCTGAAAAAATTTACTGGGAGTTGCCAGAGAACTGGACTATTTCTGCCAAACAAAGTCTAGGAAGAAATGTAATTCAATGTGTTGTCATTGCACTTTTCCAACTAAAAGGTTCCCAAAACCTTTTTCTTGCTATTTTTAGGGGTGCTGAACTGCCATTAATCTGACTCAAGGCACACTGAACTTGGTGGGAATTTCTCCATCAAGTCCAATGGGGATTTATGTGGTCCTTCTGGAAAAAGGACATTATCATTAAATAAAAAATGATATTTATTAAATCATTATGTTATTTCAACTTTCATCTGTTTCATATAGCATGGTATCTAAAGCACTTGCAAAACACTTCCCAAGTTATAAAAATTCCCAAATTCTTACAAAATGTCAAGTGTGTTGAATTCCTCCTTGTGTAGCTGCAAGTAGTTCTATTGCTATTTGTCACAGCTGCTTTGCTAGTATATCTCAGTACTTTCTGCTTGATCCACTAGAGTAGGGGTATCTATGGCTTTGCAATTTGTAGATTCAGGTTTGTCTCAGGTTTTCCTTTATATGTTTTACAATTCAAAAACCTCAAAGAATGAGACCTGCAACTAGAAGTGACATTTCAATTTAATTTCTTTTTAAAAAAATCTGTATTTGAAATTTTAGAATATCAACAACCCTACAGAAATACTTAACCACACACAGGGAAAAGGCTCTTCCTTAAATGAATTATCACAAACAAAGGGCTGGATATTTTTCAAGTATAACTTAGCATGTTTCAACTAAGATCTAAATAATGCTACCAATTTTACAACATCTAAAAATATAGCCAGACATTCTTTTGGCTAGTCGACATGCTATTTCAGCATCTTGGTATTTTATCATTTCCTTCTTGCTTGATACTTAGAGCCATCTTTTCTCTAGCAGTGTCACTAAATGTACCATTTAGAAGCACATAATAGTCAAAGCATAACATAAAGGAGAGCTTTTCACTATGCCTGGACTTGCGACGTAGGTATCTTCTTCTGAGAGGCTGTTTATCAAGCCAAGCTATGCTTACTGTTGAATGGCTCAAGTTCACATTGCAGCTGATTTCAGCATTTCAGCGTGAAAGTGAAGCCCACCAAGCCTGCCATCCTTCAAATCCATCTCCTCCCTGCTCAGCAAGCATAACATAATGACAACACTTCTGGTGCTGTGACTTTCAGTGCAATGCTCATTGTACAAGCTTTCTCTATCCTTTACAAAGTCAGTTTAAATTTCCTATTTTTCTAGTTCCCTCTTGTTTATGCCCTCTTAGTGCTTGTGGACTTCTCAATACTTTGAAAGAAGCAGAGTGGAGTTGTATCACCCCCTTACATGCTTCATACAGGAGAAGACTAGAAGGTACTCGCAACTCCTCTGGTGGTGAGCTGGCGAGCCTCGGAGGTGGCAACAAAGATTTTTAGAGAAATTGTTATAATCAAACATAACAGCAGGCAGTGGCCAGAATTTTAAAAGGCATCCAGTGCCAAAGGAATGACCCTAACCTGTTAACATGCTCTCGAAAATACCTTCAGGCATCTTTAAACATCTAAATGCTATTGATAATTTGTCATCCAACAATTAGATCCCTCCACTGCAGAGTCTCTGTAAATGGGAAAAGTGACAACAGCATGCACACATAGCCAAATGCAACATATTAAAAACTGCTATAAGGCTGACATTCACCTCTTAGCCTTAATACTGAGGTAAAATCCAGAGAGGCTACACTGTCAACCATGCAGCAATCCACTATCTGGTTCTAGGTACCTGATTATCCCTGCGTGCTACAGAAATAACTACACCCTATTCTGTTTCCATACAAAGCAAGGGTGTCTGTGAAGCTCCAGACATTATTTGTCCCAGGCAAAATTTGCATTTACTTCAAAGGTTCAGAGGGTATTGTGTATTTATTAAAGTATTTGTTCCAGTTTCAAAATCTAGCAAATCTGAGAATTATGAAACATGCCTCGTTAGTCAGATGTCTGGGTATCACCAAAAATTAGGAAGGCAAGCCATTTTGAAGCCCTGTTTTATGGTAAAAAAATCACAATTTCAGAAAATAATTTCCTTTAGCAAATAATGTTTACAATTCAAAGGATCAAAATAATTTATCCACTTCAAAAATAAAGACAAAGTCTAAAAGCAATGATGAGGTCAGATAAACAAATGGTTAAAAACCATTAGAAATCAGGGTTGCTCTCCACTTGAATTTGATTTTGCTCTCCAAAGAACTGGCACAAAGCTCTTCTCTTACATGGAGCTAAATACCAGCTATTCCTGAAGTATTGTGAGAGTGAAGTAAGGGTTCAGGAGAGTTTTCTCCCTTAAACCTCTTTATTTATCTGACCGGGATCAGGTAAAATACTGTCATTAGCACTTGCTCAGCTCAAAAGTCCTGGGTACAGCGTGCCCACTGGCATTTCATGACTCCTGAGGGGGATGACTGTCTGTTGAAGAGCAATGCCAGCCTCCTCCTATTCCCAACCCCCCCCCTGCTGGCACCCTGAGGCAAGCATCTGGGAGTGTATGCTGCCCCTCTCTGAAGCAGGTGCAAAGAATGGTAGTCTGTGTGTTCACTCCCCATGAGACTGCTGCAGGCAGACAGAAAAGCCTGGAAACCCCTCCAGTAACCCTCCCGGGGGAGAATGAGAATTTAGCCAAGTGCACTTAAGACCAAAATTGTTGCAGAAAGGACACACATACACTTGTTAAAATCTGTCTGTAACATTCCGTCCCATCCTCCCCTTACTGTGGACTGATCTGGATTTCCAAAGAGTATAATTACGTCTTGCACAATGATTATGAGCTTTGGGAGCTCTCAGAGAAAATTTCCTCACTGCACATGTGGCCATTGGCTGACATACCGAATACATATCACTCCATTTTTTTTTTTAAACTCTGCATTTTGCTGGGAGAGATGCCAAAGAGAATAGAGAGACACCCAAGCCCAGGGCCAGGTTCTGCACTATGCTGGTGTGTCCTGAGGGCCAAAGCGAAGAGCTGTAAGAATGACCTTTGTCTGCTAGTGCTCCCATTCCTCTGCCTGCTTTCCTTCCCTATACCAGCAGTGGGACATCTGATCTATCTGTCCATCACCAAAAGACCCTATACCAAGAATGTATTGACACATTCTTGATTTGCACCTCCCATTATACGTTTTCCTTTAAAAGGCATACAAAATAAATTTTGTCATTCCTAAAGCAGATGCTCAGAATTCACTGTATGCCCAACACAGTGATGTTAAGGTTTATAAGAACTGTCAAGCTACTCGGTAGTTTTTAAAAAAACCCACTGACTGGCAAAACACTAACAGCAAAAATTACTGTAATACACCCATCTCCTTTCTAAATGGGCTGATGGGCTGGACATCAACTTTGTCAACGGGAGATGCCTTTCTACTGAGTACAAATAACGCTTTTTATTACAAAAACTTTCCTGAATGAGACAACACATTGTCCACTCATGATAAAATGGCACCACTGTATATCACAAATGATATAGCCAGCCAAGAATAAAAGAAATTATTTCACCTGCATGCTGTGAAAATTTAAAGGCACTTGCATTTGGTAAAATGGAAGGTATGTAAGAATAGCGTCAGTCAGCTTGTATGCCTGAGGGTAACGGACATCATCCTTTTTCCCATCCTCGTCACCATCTTTTCCATTTCCAAAGGGCCTCCAAAGATGAAAATGAACTTGACAATCATTCTGCAAGGCAAACTGATTCTGATTCTTCCAGTCACTTTGTAATTCACTGCAGATGGTGAGAGAGAGATGTTTACTGGCTGGCAGGTAATGAGCCTCGTTGTAGATAATAGTGATGGAAGGGCAATCTTGCCTGCTGACAAGGAGGCAACTCAACATAGGCACATGGCATTCATCCATGACTTCACGTAAAAGGATAGCTGTGACAAGGTACACAGGTTATAAACTACCCTCCTCTGTTAATGTCAGCATGCAGCTACACTTAAGCTTTTCCAGTTCACATTTAAGTAGCGTAGAATTGATCCTGATTGTCCAGGAAAGTAGAACAGTGTGATCTGTGACCTAATGTTTACTCTTTTATAAGAAGAAACTTGATCTGTTTAAACATCTAGATACTCCCTCTTCCTGGGTAATGCCATTCATCACAGCTGTCAGTGCTTCTTTAAAAGAGAAATGACCCTCAGGCATGGTATAAAACTCTGTGGAAGAACTATGTACACCTTTGCCAAAAGAAGAAAGAGCTCATTTTTTTTCACAGGGCTTGTATACATGTTATGAAAGGCCTACACACACTGAATTATAAACCAGTATTTCCATTTCCATCCCCACCCCCATATGAAGGAACTTGTATTAAAAGACCCATACACACTATCCTGATTTTTTTTCTCAGACATAAGGATAGTGGATTTGGACAAGCTCAGCCATTTGATGAGATATACTTATGCAGCTGCTTCCAAGGGAAAATCAGAGTAATTCAGAAACGCAACAGAAGATAACCGAAAAGCCCTAACTCCATTTCTCATCTCCTCATAACTTTATGAAGCGAAAAAAAAATAAAAATCACACAGTCAACCAAATACCACCTATGTCCTTTCTGTTTCACCAGATTATACTCCTCTTGAAGAAAGAAGGTATGGTTAAAATTCCTAAAATATACATTTAGAAACGTAGCGGCTCGTATATATAAAAATACACACACTTTTAAACATGGATATTGTTATTCCACAGATAGATAGATAACACTTGGTCTTAGCTTTCTAATTCTGAATCAAATACGCTTTCCCTCCTTCTCTGGTGAAATCCAATCATTTGTACTGTACCCAGGCTTCAAGACTTGATAAATGATCCCAGTGCTATGAAAGCTTCATCCAAAACCTGTCTCTTCATAGATTCACTCCAGATATTCTTTCTACTTTAAAGACTCATGTGATCATCGCTTTGATCCTTTCTCCCTCAGCTCTATTAGGGGCACCATCACTTCAGGGCTTGAATCTTATAAAAAGACCACCATATTTTGATATGCCTTTGATGTTTTCTTCCAAAGTATCTTTGATTTGTAAGTTCTGTTCAATTCTTTCACCATTAACCTTGATTTCACTTAGGAATTAATAGATCTATAGTTTCCTTGGAAGGCTAATTTAGAAATTCTGCTTTCTGTGGCACTGTTTTTCCCCTTAGCTAGAAAGGTAGGTGAAACAGTACAAAAAACTGACCAGTGTTTGTGAAAAAATGAAACTATAGATAAGCTAATATCTTTTTTGAGTTTTGGGTTGTGCTTACTGTACAACTCTCTTACTGAATCATTAAGCTGCCAGCAAATGAAGTTCTGCAGGATGACAAAGAGCCACACAGTCCTTCCATGAGGCCACTGGTGCCTGAGAGCTGCTACTAATGGATGACTCTCAGTCCTGGGCTTTAAGGCTATGTCTCCCCCACATACAACATTTGCATTCCCCCTTCTTTTGACACTCAGCAAAGAGGCTGAAGCTGAAAAGCCCAAAGGAACTATATTGTTTGAAGTAAATGGAACACAGAGCAGTAAAACTCTTACTCAAGAGGCACTGTCTTTCAAGCCTTTTTAGTAGGTATTTTCAATTTTTACCTTAAGATATTTTGAGATTTATTCCCCCTCCTGACTGAAGATTCATCATTGCTGGTATAAAGAAGCAGATAAAGGCTAAAACCCGGTAAATGATACACACACACACACACACACACACCCCCCACAGGATTTATTGACACACCCTAACTGCATTCAGGAAACATTCAGATACATTTCAGGTTCTTGGGGGGGAAAAAAAAGAAAAAGCTCAGTTTGTGGAAGCTGTATCTCAGTGTGTCTTTCCTTTCTTTAAAACTATCCTGCTTTTCCCCCATGACACTTTATTTCACAGAATCACAGAATGTTAGGGATTGGAAGGGACCTCGAAAGATCATCTAGTCCAATCCCCCTGCCGGAGCAGGAACACCTAGATCAGATAGCACAGGAACGCATCCAGGCGGGCTTTGAATGTCTCCAGAGAAGGAGACTCCAGCACCTCTCTGGGCAGCCTGTTCCAGTGCTCTGTCACCCTCACTGTAAAGAAGGTTTTTCTCATATTCTTCATATTCATATTCTTCATATCCTATGTTCCAGCTTGAACCCATTATCCCCTCTCCTCACTTAAGTGAAACTGCTACTAACGGAGATGAACACACTTAGTCCTTGCAGCAACTGGTATGTACATACCCATCCTTTTCAGCATCTGCAGAGGGCCATCCCTGTAGCCTGCTGCCTTTGCTAAGGCATCAGCAGCACAGTTTAAGGGCTCCTTCCCAAGAGCACAGGTAATGCTAGCACTATGATCATTCTGGGCTATCACTCTCTAACCCTTGGGACATCCGGAGCTTCTGATAAGACACCACAATGAGAGAATCCAAATTCATCTCATCAGATATGTACCCTTTTCAGTGATCCTTCTTATCACTCATTGCACTTGCTATCTAAAACATCTTCTGCAGAGAAGCACAGGTTGGGTGCTATGTGACCTGCCCACAGCACTTCTCATCCTCCACTTCTTAGTGCACAGTGTAACATCGTAGCTTGAGAGTCCCACCCAGGGCTCTCTGCATAGCCCTGTGGTCAGGCACAGTTCCTACTGCATCATGCATTTTTCCGAGAATCTTAGCCCCGCTGGAAAGCATTCAGCATTGAGAGGACCCATCTTTATGCTGATAACACTAAAATATAAAATAATGCCAACAGCTGGTGCTACAAATGGCTTTTAAAAACGATGTTCATTCACTAAAATTCCTCTTGCTACTTTTGACATGAAACACGCAGTCTCTAATTATTCTGATCAAGACGGTGAAATACAAAAACAAACTTTAATTGTGTTTAACAGATATTTAATCAGGACTCACTGAACCACAGATTAAAGCTGAAATTCATAAACCATAATTACCCAATTGTCGCAAGCTTTTTGGTCCACATTCTGCTTCCGTCTGGGCGTCTGGCACTTTGCCCCGAATTTCTTTTAGTGTCTTCTCAGTTTCGTTGCTGTTCATGTTTTCCAGCAGCGATTTAGCACAGATTATAAAATATCTGTTCTTGGCAACTTCATTAGTTGTTTTTTTCTTACAAAAATTATATCCCACCTATCCCTTGGGACTGAATGAAGAGGAGTATGCTGTGGGTTATTTCTTGCCACAAGCTACCCTTTCCTCCTGCTAGGGTCCATGGTATTCACCTGTCCTACTCAGGTTCTGATTCCCTGACCACTGCTGTGTTACCAGAGCATCATTTGGATATTGCTTTGAGTATGCCATCTGACATATCTACCATGAATTATTCCTTCCTTTCTCCAGGACAGAAGCGGGTACAATATGGTTTCCTGTTTTGGTATGGGTTTTTTATGTGCTTGATGTCCTGTATTTATATTTAAGATGACATGATGAAACAAATACACTTCCCATGGGAAGGAGAGAGTGGTGAGGTATATGCTAACCACCAGTTCCTCAGGGAATTAACTCAGACTGCCTCCCAAGAAAATTACAGCTTGTCCTTCAGCACTGAGAGACTGACTGTGCCAGAGAAGTATGGCTGTTGACAGCAGTTTTCTGGGGACCCCCAGACACTGTATGCAGGTTATATGGGTACTCTGAAGGCATGGACTTGATTTAACATCTACAAGAAATAAGTACTGACATCAGTATTTTTACAGTGATCCATGCTCCCAAGAACGCACAATCCAATGTTCTCTGCTAGGCAGAGTTTTCCAAGTCCCAAAGCTACACTGTATGGTACTCCAGCAGAAAAGGAATAAACCTCAAAAGTAAAAAGCACTGTCCATTAGGATGAGATAGATAATACAGGAGAGGTTTGAAAACAGTACTCCAAGAGGCTTTGTGAGCCCTTATCTTTTGCTCCACAAAGATGTCTAAACTACAGATAAAGTGCCTTTCACACAACTTTCCTTTTATTTTCACTGTGGACTTCCAGGACTGGAGAGGAATAAGTGTAAGAAATGCTTAGCAGTCACTGCTGCAAGTATATCAAACTGCTTTTTTTGTTCGTTTGCTTTTGAAACCTGCTCTGACGCTTTCATGACTTGACTGACTTGAAGGTCTCTGCAAGAACCCGCATCTCGCATTTCACAGCAGTCAGATACCAGACTGGGAAGACAGAGAGACAAGGAGAAATTTGCTATTTCTTCTGTTTCCCTGTTTCTTTTTCTGCATAAGAGAGATTTGACTGCTTTTATCAGCCACACAGTCTGAAGTCCAGTCACTGTTAGGTCTTTGCATCTCATGCAGAAGTCTGACAAGAACACATGCTATAGGATGGCGGGTGGTTTGCCATGCAAAGCACGCCTGATTTTTCACAAACAAATAGTTTTCCAGTTTGCCACAATTGTTTATCCAAGGGTTTCAAGCTCTGTATTTAAACAGTGATAAAGAAATTGCTATCTGGTGTTAGTGTCACTCTTCATTCAGACTGCTCCTCTGAAAACAGCCTACAGCCTTTGAGATGCAAAATGTATCGTTTTAATGGAGTCAAGGTCCCTGCTTGCTACATTGCTAAATGTATTTAGCAGATTCTTCTTGTTATAATCTGTCCCCAGACCTGAGGAAGCTCTGCGATTTTAAGTGTTTTAAGCTAATGATAATGGTTAGTGCTGAGAACAGATGTACCTGGCTGTGGTGTGATCTATTCTATTAGGCTGTTAGGAGCTGTGTATTCATATTGACTTACCATTTTATGTGTATTTTCAAGGTGTGATGGCTGCATGGGGTGTAGTCTGTTTTTTTCCCCTGACATACAAGGTATCATTGTATCTCTGTTTTTTGATACATGGTGACTACACAGAGAGAGAGACAGAGAACATCTGCACCTTTGTTTTTACACCTTCCTGAGATTCTGTATGTCTATTCTTACACTGGTAAGATTATGGGAAGCAGTGATATACCTGCAGTCATACTAGATCACAACCCAGGAAACAGTTCCAGAGATTAGATGTGCATGCAGAACATTTCACAACTGTGCTAGGTATTGCAGAAGTTTACTTTCCCTGGTGTGAAGGCACTGTGCGCGTGACTTCCCTATAATTGGTGGCTGCACTGATAACACGCTAAGTGGAAGCTGTTTTACTACTTTTCTCTATCCATAACACAACAGAGTGTAAAACTCTTCAGTCGTATCAATAAATGGTGCTTCACTTCCCTTCAGCACAATGAAGTGAAATTTCTAATGAGAATTATTTTTCTGATCATATTGCAAGCTTGGTCTTGCCATTCACAAACATCTGCTATTGCCACCCTCCTGGGAAAATAACACTATTTGGGCTGTGTTGCAGAGGAGGTCTTGTATCTTAAGGCCCCACCTCAGTCCTCCAACACACAAGCAAATCATTTCTATGTACACATCCCATACCACTGATGCCCTGCCAGTAGAAGTTACAGAATTAAGCTCTTGCAGAACAAATGCAACCTTAACTGGTCCATGTTACTGCAGTGCAACAGGTAACATGTCTACTGAAAATGAATGCAGCTTCCTTAAACAAATTGCACGCATGCAACCTCTTACCTGAGAAAATTCAAAAAGCATACACAAATGAAAAACCATGTGGGGCACTAGCAGAGACACCACCTCCACCCTGACTAAATAAATGGAACTTAGAAAGGGAAGATCCAACAAGGTTAAAATCCAAGACCATTTGAACAACTACAACCATGAACAAGCTGAGAGAAATGCAAACCAAGACAAGACACTAGATCTCACAAGAGACATGTTAACTACTATCCTGATCTGGAAAGATTAACTGAAGCTCTCATTGCAGCTCTGAGCCAGCACACCAGCAGCTGAGGTTCTGAACCACGCTTTGATCATGGAACTCGGTTCTTACTCTACAGGGCGGTACAGTGATGTGTTGCAGTGCTAGAAACAAGAGGTTAAAATGTTAAATTCAGGAGTCTCTTTTTCTCTGATGGTTTGGCCAACTTGGCCAAAGCAGAGCCCAATTAAATGACAGGCACTATAAGCTTAATTCTATAGGTTCAAGTCTGTTAATCAATGAATGACACCAGTATGATAAATTAATTTTTCCTTTCAATACAAAGAAAATACAACTGGGATATAACTGACATACTGACATACTCAATTCCCTAAACCATGTTCTGGGCACTTTGGCTCTTTGGAAATGTGTTCTTATGAAAACACCACAGTTTAAGGACATTGCTTTATAAAGCAGATAATTTTGCTATGAAAAGGAAGAATATATAAAAAATAAATTCTGGTCTATTTCTGAACTTTGAGGTTCTGCTTATACATGAATTTATCTTTTTTTTCTCCTGTTAGTCAATTTCCTTCCTAAGTCCATCTACCACAGAAGTTAATTTGTCCTCCATAGCCCATCAAAACATGTGCTATAAACATCCTTACCTCTTCCCAAATCCTTCTTTCCCCAGTCAGGATTTTATACAGATGCATAGGGAAAAAGGTCTGGTATCTTACATTTAATAATAATCCCAAAAAGAATACATACAAAGTGCATTAAGATTTTCTCCCTGGTACTCAGAATGGAGTAAAGGCTGTTTGCCCACTGCTAGGAGATTGGTCTGTATCTGCAGCTGGGATCCCTCTTTCTGCAGCTGGTAACAGCCATTCTCTCTTACATTTTACATTCCAGCTAATAAGGTTCATTTTTTAGCCTAGGAAGAAACCATCTTTGCTGAAAATCATATTGATGGAATCAGGTATTCCTCAATTAAAAAAAAACAATTTAAGTGGCAGTAACCTGGGATCTTACACATTCAGGCATGATATTGTACCAGCTATGCTTGGCTCACATTTTTAAGACATGTTTCTCAGCTGTGATGTGGGGAAATCTCTCTGGCTTTTTAAATGAGAATTGCTTTTGATAGAGTTTGAACTGAAGTTCATGATGCAAAATACAAGAAGCTCTAAAAATGCTTCCCTACCTTACATCACTCTAGTGATCCTAATAATCTCCCATTTGTTATCATTATGTATTCTTGTTATCTGTATGTACTGGACTGTGGGTTTTTCCAAGAGGCAACCTGGACTCAGCTACTGGTGCTTTTTAAACTTTAAGTAATAACAGTGACAAGAAGTACCATCTGGAAATTACAAAATTCATTATCATAACCTCCCAGACTAGGCAAGGACAATAGCAGATTCCAAAATGATTCAGATATATATATAAATTGAGACTATATGAGAAAACTCCCTCAAGTTTCCAACACTAATCAGCCACCTGGGTCATTCTGGCATTGATCATTGCTGGGCTGCTTGCTCTTCTCTCTGAAGTACATACCATAAGCTGCTGTGAAGGACAGGGTGTAAATTTTGTGAAGGGGCACAGAGCTGCTGGTCAGCAGTAGCACTGAAACAGTGGTCTTTGTCTGGACAACACCAGTTTCCTCCACCCCTGCCACTGCCTGCGGCACCTCCTGCCACACTGGCATGGCAGGACCACCTCTGGGTGAGGGGCAGCACGGGGACATCTCGGGTAGGACAGCAGCTAAGGGGACATGTGGGGGCAGTGGGAAAGGAGAAGGCAAGGGGGCTGCTGAATGACAAGAGGCCTCAAGGCAAAATCAAGACACACAGAGCCGCTGCAACAACAGCAGTTTCACCAGCACAGACAGGCAGGTCACCCCAATGACCACAGCCCACCGGGGAGGAGTGATGACCATGAGGTGCAACAAGAGTGACAGAAGATACATGAGACACACAGATGCTTTCTACCGCAAAGTCCCTATTGTGAGAGAGGGTAAATATTCCTCATACTTTCTTTAAATGTCATTAGACATGAGTTCTCACCAGCAGGCAACGAGGCCAGAGCTGTGCTCACACTGACAGAGGCAAGCGCCAAAGCTGCAGTCGTAGCCAGCTGCATTGCGACCTGGTCATGAACGACAAATAAGCACTGCGTGGCATGTCAGGTATACCACAGCTTGCAAGATACTTGAACGTCTGCCTGTTTCCCCTTTGGGAAGTACTTGTGACAGCTACCACACCAATGGCAACTCGTGGCCCAGAACTAAACTGAACTGGACAGACGCCAGGGAAAGGTGCAGGGGCCTGCGGAAGATGGTGATACACCCGCAACGTAGGACGGGGAGGATGATACTCTTCCATTAAGCAAACAATAATAATTTTTGTAACCAGAAAGGAAATGGGAAGATGGCAAAAACCTATTTTGACATGATGCAGAGAGGAAAGCATTCATTAATTTCTAGTAACAGTCTATATTCTTGTAGAAATCTTTATAAATCAGCCAGAGGTATGACTTATAATTCACTTGTCAACCCTTCACTTTTGAAGAAACTTCTCATGGTGGAGGGGAAAAAAATCCCTAATTATTAAAAACAACCCCAGGCTGTGCCATCAGGTTTTGGTCTGAATCCAGTACCTGCAACAGAAACCTTTCAACAGAAAGCAGCATGGACTTCTCAGAGAAAAGCTACATGATCAGGCCACATGTTCCCAGTAAAAAAATGGCCTTTTTTTCTCCCTCCTCCCTATCTTATTATTCCCCAAAGTTACAAAGAAAATACAGAATTGTTGGGATTTCTATAAGATTTGGCAGGTTTGTCATATTTGTTTATACTGCAAGATATGATTTGAATTTGGGGCTTGCCTCTCTCTCTCTCTCAGAAGAAGAATGAGTTATTTGTTCTCTGAATAAGTATTTGTTATTAGTGGATCAGACATGGATAAGGTATATTATTACAACCATGTTTGTTAGGTATGATTTACATTGTTTGCAGCATATCATCTTAGGCTGTCTTTAATTTTGTTATACTTTAGGGGGTTTTTGTTTGGTTTTATGCATTTAGTCACAGTTGGTTGTGTTTTGAACTTTGAAAAAATTAATACAAAGGAAATTAAAAAAGAAAAAGAAAATATTTTCAAAATGATGTGGAAATCAAATCTATCCCTCAGTAATTTGATTTGTAGGAAATGGAGAGCAAAGCATTACAAAGCATTACAAACAGAATGCCTTGAAGTGCATCATAATTACTTACATGTGCAAATGCATTGTCTAGGTTTAGACATTCAGTTAATAATAGTCATAATAATTCTATGCCCTTACAGAGGGTCTTTCATCCAAGCTTCTCCAGGTTTGCATAAGCAATCATTAACTAACGCTTGGGTACCTGTGAGTACTCTGCTGCTCCTAAGGATGGAGAAATAAAGGCAAAAGCTCTCCAAGGCCAAGGACAAATTATGATTTAGTGTCAAGGCAGGAGAGAACTGCAAATGGTGGTTTCCTAACCACAGGCAGATTAGAGACGCAGAAGTTTGTAGCTGATCCTATGTTTCTACAACTTAACGGATCTGTAAGAATGAAGGAGTGCAACAAATGTGCATCTTAGATCTTCTGTTCCACAAAGTCCGAAGGTTGAAAATTGACATAAATCAGATCCATGGCTAATCTTTGGTGGGACTCTGGTATATACAAAAATATAACACTATTTTGTATCAAAGCACAAAGACTGACAAATTCGCCTTGTTTGGAGCTCTTTACCAGTGTGAATGGCTCTCATCTGAGGCTCCACAAATGGTTTTCAGATCTTTTGTGTAAATCTGGGCTGAATCTTGAAGGAATCTGGAAAAAGGTATCTTATAAAGTTCAGTTGTTACAGGAAGTCCCAAACACCAATTTTGTGCTTGTAGATTATTCTCACATTGGTATCTGAAGTACCTGAAACTCATAACAAAACTCTGAGCATGCACAGGATGGAAAGCTTTTCCACAATTCCTGCCAGGGAAGAAATGCTGGGTTTTTCACTCTTCTACTGTTTACTTCCGTGGCACTTCCTGACTGCACACCTGCGTCGCTCTCTCTCCCAAGCCAAGTGAGAAGCCCCTGCTTCTGCAGTCCAGGCCTTTTGCTCCTCACTAGCCAAAACTCTATTCTTAATTTACTAGAGTATGTTTTTATGCTTCACTAGATGATCAAAACCCAGGACTGCCAAATTATTTTTGCTCTCTCATTTAGCCATGCAATAATGCTAATGCTTTAAACTACTACCTGCTGAAACAGCAATAAACACTGAATTGCAGTGTATACCCACACAGGTATACAACTACCTATTTGAAGGATTTGACATTAACGCATCCCCTTTTCGTTTAGCCTACATTTCTGTGCTCTGTGTGGCTGCGAGAAGAAAGCATTTCTCCATACATTTCCATTACCTGTTATGCTTTACACTAATAAAAACACTGGATATTATTTATTTGTCTGGCTGACTGACAAAGCCAGGCATCAAAGCATCATTCTGGTGTCACATACTTCAACACTCTAATCTTTCAGAACTTGTAAAGCAATCTCTTGTGGCGCTTTGTGGGCTGTGAGATCACCCTGACAAACTGTGATAATGCTGGCAATCTCCAAATGGGTGTTCATTTGCAATCTTACTACAGAGGAATTGCTGCGTTTCCAAATTTGAGGGCTTGACATAATCTGTCTCCACAAAGCTATCAGGGTCTGTCATAAGGCTGTCTGTGACCCAGGGATTTCAGGGGGTTAATATCTATCCCCAGTGCAACTTCACTGTAAGCAGTAGTACTACCTATATCATGACTTCCTCTATTTGCTTTATTTCTCTTTATTCAAAATACTCCTTATTTCTATTTTTTTTTTTAAGTGCAAACAGCCCCTAGTAATAACATCTGAGTCAGGCTGGGGAGATTGCTGCTCCAAATCGTGACCAGTTTCTTACAGTTCATGCCAAACCCTCTGCTCCTCTCATCACACTTAGCAACTAAGAAACAATGCAAATGTCAGGTCAAGCTACAAAGCTATTGCCACCATCTCTTCCCTTCCGTATGCTCCCAGTACTGGCAGTCTCTGGGCTGCAGTCCACAGGATATCCACAGTTATGGCCCAGATTGAGGAAGGGGTAGAAAAACGATGGTACTCTGCCAAATATGTCAGAACCTGAACTTGATCCATTTTAGAACTGAAGCTAGGGACTGAGGGACAGCACCATGTTCTCTATAATTCATCTAAAGGAAGGAAAATGACTTATGATAAGAAAAAGTCAGTGTTAGTGCAGATATAACATAAATAACTATTTTATATTTGCCTCAGAACCTTATCTTAAACTAAAGGAATATGCTGTCTTGACGTAGAAGGAAGATCTTTTAAATGTCATAAGACTGTTAAACACCACAAGTGAGAGAGTCAGGCTTCATCATATTTAGGAGGGCCACAAAACTGCGAGTGAAGTCATTTAATTTTGAAATTTCTTTGTAATAATTTAGAAAAGCAGGGAACGTAGAATTGAAACAGAAAACTAAAAAAACCTGTGTCCAGTGTTTCAAAATAAGTTCCCTGCACAACACCCTTTCCTTGCTATCATCCCCTCAGGCAAATTTACCATCTCCGCAGTTCCTCACAGTTAACAAAAGATCCTCCTCAAATCCTGTTCAGGGTGTGAGTCGCTGGGACCCGGCCACAATCCAGTCAAAATCCCCGTGTCGGGACACAGGTGCTCCACGTCAGCGCAGCACTGGAATACAAGCTGAACTGTAAGCACTGATTGGATATTCTGCTGAACTAATGCTGGGATGTTTTGCTATGTTTTACATACATTTTTACATTTTTACAAAAGAAGTTCCCTTCCTTGGATTACTCCATCTAATCACAAATTGTTAAAGATGCACCGTACTTTGTTTTATCCCCATTTAAGTGATTTTCTGCGTTTCATTCTCTATGGAAAAGGTAACTCAGCGTCACTATCTGACCTCAGGAATAAGCAATTTGCTGCAATGCCACTGGAAAATTTTTGAATCCAAATAAATTCCAAACTTGTATTTTACACCAAAACTACAGCACACTTGCTCCTGCTCTTGTTGTTAGTAAAACTTCTACTGCTTTTACTTGGAGCAGCAATTATCCCTCATAGGTCTCTCTAATCCTTCAGAAAAGCGTACACAGCCTTGGAAGCCCAAAGTAAACTGCAGACGGGACAGTCCTGAACACAACAATGAAAATGGTATGTGCTTTTCCTTCCTAGAACTCCCTTCTTAAGGGCTAATATTTTTATTTTACAGTAAGCTGAGAATCAGTGAGTAGACTTGTTACTAGTTATTATTTGACTCTTTTCTACATAAACGTATTCTTAAAGAAGAAAAAGTCAAAGGAAAGAGCCCCACCTGTCAGGTAGTGCCACTTCAGAAGCTTTTTGCTAACCACAGCTGAATTATAATAATTTCTCCCTTTTGTTTATATTTTTTAATATTTTTAATACTGTCAATAAGTCACTATGCACCCAAATTTTTCTGAAAAATAAAGAAAATAAATTATCACTAGTAGATTACTATTTATAGTGGGAAAGAATACAGAAATATATTAAATTTACTATAGACAAGGGGTTTCATACCATCACAGCAACTTTTAATGTAATTCATTTGTCAAATAAATTATGTCCCTGGGGATATCCCATAAAATTAATTAGGTCAGAGAGAGAAGGAAAACTTCTCAAAACTCCACCGAACAATAGGTTTTAAACACAGTATCAATAATCTCACTGTAATGTTCTTTCCTCGTCTTCCTCTATTCTTCTTTCCAGGAGACCAAGATCATCAGATTGAAAACCATCTTGGCCCACCAAGATCAAGGAAATCAAATAGGTTCAAGTACACAACATTTCTGAAATTGAAAATTTTGCAAGCAGCTTTGTCTTCCCAAACTACAAACTCCCTGGAAGAATTCTGAAATATAATTTAGTAAAGACATTCATTGTGTTAATGTGGCTTTTAAGCACAAAGCTCCAATTGCAAAATCTGGACATGATACATTCATCACACAACTCAGAAAAGCAAAGGGGAGGAGGGCAGAAGAAAACAATAAGAATTTTAGACAAATAATAATACTAGCCAAACATATTCTCAAATCAAAACTCTGAAGCTTTGCCTGTTCATTAGCTTCTCCAGAGTTTTGGAAAAAAGGAATTTGCCCATGTGCTTTTCCTGTACCACTCTCGCTGCATTTTGTGTAAGAAACAAGATTCATCTTTTTTCACTGTTCTCAACACAGCTCACTGAATTGGAAGTGTTGATACACATGTACAAAATCCAACACACTTTCTGATCCCATTCTGAACACAGATTAAATTTTGCTCTTCCTGATGCCTGTGCCACCTTCCAGTGTAGACTTAAATAATAAGGGCAGAATATGAAGACAACGAAACGCAAGAGAGTAACGGAGTTGATGATGCTTGATCATTAACAACATTAACAGACTGCACTAATGGAGTGCAGTCTCCACAGCACAAATTTCATCTGGATCATGTGAGGGCATGAGATCACATTTATGCCAGCCCTTATATGTGTTAATGTTAGCAGTGGGGAACAAAAAGATAACAGATAAGGCATGGAATTTGCTGGTAAAAGTCAACACATCAAAATATACTTTAAAACTGCATGAGAAGAATGCATTTATAATGGATTCGTGCTTTGAGTTTTGAGGTGACAGAGCTCTCGATCCGGTAGAAAGTTCCCAAAGCTCGATTTACTACGTTGTCAAAATACAGCCTGAGGGGACAATCTGACTTACAGCATCTTTATGATTGGTGATGAAAGAACCTTGCTTGGCTTTTAGATCCCACATTTGGATCAAGATAGTGCAGCAGAGAACAGAACATCTTTTATTTTATGCCAGGAGTTCACAGTGTTCCTCTTCAGCACAGAATTCTAACACACAGCTCGCTGATGGGTTAGAATTCACACCTTCAGATTTTGGGGATATACTTCACACCCTTCATTGTTACTGCTACTAAAGATACAGATCACAGTGTCCTCATGTCATTGTAGCATCCGTAATGGAAATGTTTAGAAAATTTGGGAGAAAATTGTTTCTTTTACCAGGCCACAGCATGTCTTATTCAGCCTTGGAAAGGCTTCAGAGTGCAGTAACCACATTAATTGGACATTATATGAACAGCCAAGGGTAGCTCAGTTACTGTGCTGCTTTTACTGTTCCTTGTAATGTAGTTTCAAACACATTTTGTGTTTTAACCAGTCATATACACATATGAAAGCATTACACAACACTGCAGATCCACAGGAAATAATTGTTTCACAAACATGAAGCAATCTGCACAAATATAAATAGTGTGGCCCAGATCTGTTCTAAATTATGCTTATGCAAATCCATGGAAGTCAACTAGTACCACTAACAGAACAGACCAGATAAGAGCATGTAAAATTATAAAATATGGCTCTGCTGTACAGCTATCCATGGACCAAAGTCAGCCAGCCTGCTATCACTTACATTCTCCTACTTTCCCAGCATGGCTTTGCAGGAAATAAGAAAAATAAGAGTATCTGGGATTTCTAATTCTCTCATGCACTGGAGGACACATGTCCAAGAACATATGGACTTAAATGTGTCAGCATCCTGCATCACTCTTATTTCAAGAATGTTATTAATTTTTGTGGGTGGAGTCCAAAATTTTAATGCCATATTAGTACACAGTGGCTGTTTCTGTAATGCACATGTCACAGGGAGCATATGTGTAGCAGTCCAAGGATAGCATTTTAACTTGATTTCAAATTATTTTCTAAATTGTAATACTCTCAAAAGATGAAGTATTGATGCTACCTGTGGGTTATTTCACAACTTCTGCCTTCATCGTTTCATCCATCCACCTCAATTTTGACCTCTAGGATATTATGCTGTTGCACATCTGGACTCCACACACAGCTGGTTCAGCAAACTTTGTTTCGCTCTATAATGCACAGCCTGTGACTTCAGGATTGGTATTTTCTATGCTGAACCAAGTTATATGAGTGACGTATGCTATTCTAGGATAAAAGCAAGACTAAGATCGGAAAATTCTTTGCCCTGCTAACTTTACCTAAATTTCAATCCAAATCCTCTCAGACGCACTAGCCTCTTTACCAAACTCGCAGGTACAGACAGATACTGTAGGTATCAGCCATGCAAACACTCCAGCTGTACACACTGAGAAATGTACTGCCAAGGGCTTTTCGGCTGTGAATCAACAGGTGGTTTGGCACAGAGATTTCTACCTGTTTGTGGTTTTCATCTTTGGTTTCAAGAAAGAAAATGAGATTATACCTTTAAATGCTGCATCTCAAGCAGGCTGTACAGAGAGCAAGGTTTCATTCCAACCAAATCTGTCTCTCTCTTGCAAAGTCGAGGAAAACCGCCAACCACTGCTGCTGTTGCCATCAACACGCAATGTAGATGTCAGGAAAAGGCAAAGTAAAGGGAGAGAAGAAAAAGGAAAATAAAAAGATAAGTTTTACATAAACAACAAATTGTACATAATGACTACATCTGAGGTCAACAAAATAAAAAGTACTGGCTGTAGTATAAGGAAGCAAATAAACAAAACCTTAGAACAGAGTAATCCAAGAAGTTGTTTTAGTTTATTGGATACAAAGAATTTTTGTTTAAATTTAGTTCCAACGAATACAACACTTTGAAAACATATGATAAACTTAAAGGGACAACATTGAAGAAACAAACCTATCATAGCATCAAAATTAACTACACCATTACTCAGAGAGAAGCCTAAGACCCTTCAACAAACACCCTGCAGAGCAGCACAAGCATTTACAACATATGTTCTTGCTTGCAAATAGCCCAGGGTGCAAGAGGTAGGTTTTGTTTTTTGCTTTTTAAAGCCTTCTGCATGGGCCTAACTCTGCCTTTATTGAAGGTAGTGTTAACACACATTGAATGCAGTGGCAACCAAACGTGGATAACTGCATACTTTGAAAAATCACACCCAATATGTTCAACTGATGCCATCATTCTCTGAGGACAAGCGGAATACTACAAGTAATAGAGAGCAGTAGTCTGAAGTAAGCTTTTCAGAACCAAGGAAGCCTATTTCAATACTTTTTCACAGATAATTGGGAATGTGCATCTTCAAAATAGTAGTCAAGAGTAGGTAAAGACTTTCTAGAGATCCTTACTGTGACAGAAGTCTCAATGCCTTTTCATAAAACAAGAGTTCTTCAAAGCAACTCTCAGCAACCATTAAGAGAACAGCCAGCAAAACTACGCTTTTTGGATTAAAGTAAGAAAATGAAAGTCAGTGCCTCTCCACAGATGTAGATGTAATGAGAATGACTTCAATATATCTGCTAGTAATCAAAATGGGTCCACATTCACCAGTGCACAGGAAAGTGGAATCCTAATGATCAGCAAGAAACTTTGTTTTGCCCCAATAACTGTACAATTGTTCCAGGAAGTTGTATGTACTAATTTACCTAGAGAAGATGAGAGCTGCATGATTAGATTGTGTTAGATCATCTATACTAATAAAGACTGAGCTGAACAGAAAATGGTGCTACCTTATCATGAAGATATAATCACTTGTGGGGAAAGGGGCCCCAAAATGTACTATTCGTAAGTTGGAATGAAAAAGCAGCCAAGTGGGTCTTTTTCCCCCGAGAAGGTGTTTCCACAAAAACTCACCTCTGAGAATACCAAAATGGAAATGTCCCATCAACTAGCTAGAAAAAGGAGGAAAAAAAAGAGTAAAGAGCCTTACAGAACTGGTAGTTGGGAAATATTTGTTTTGCATTTTCTTGGGTCAAACTGTTATTCCTAAGAAAAAATTTTATTTCAAGACAAAGAATTTCCACTGAAAAATCATTTCAATGGAAAATGTCCAGCCGTGGCTACAAAGTATAGGACCACTGGCCTCAGCCAGGGGAAGGGGAATGCCAAGGTCAGTGGACTGGGTCTGCCACAGTCCTCTTACATAATCACAGGCAAACAACTTCCATTCTCCACGATGCTATTTCTCCTCCAGTCTTTTTACCTATGTAGACCATCCCCTCTTCAGGGCAGGGACTGTCTCTTACTGTATGTTGTATGCAGCCTACTGTAACATGTATGTGTAGTGACTTTTAGCACTGCAGTAACAACAGTATTTTTCCTTCCTAGAGCAGCTAGTTCCCAATACAGAGATGAAGAGAAAAAACACAACCTGCGGCTGCAACACACTGCTTATCAAACACTATTGTATACCATGGGGATGTGAGGAGGAATGCCTTTTCATCACAGAACTAATCAGAGTTTATACACACAAAATCACACAACTCTATAGTCCAGTCTTGTGATTTGTGTTCCAAGCTGCTAGAAATAAGGCAGGAAAGAACTGGGGGGCGGGGAGGCATCTCCTGTGTTCGTAATGAAAGAAGAGAGATGACTGGACTGAGAGCTGACACGGTTACAAGGCAACAGCAGTGCCATGAGTTGTTTGGGCTTAAAGCCAGATGTCTTGTATTTCCTTTGATTGTTTCTAAATAATTAATGATATTAATTTAATCATGTGACACCACCACCCCCTTTTAGTATTTGGTTCTGTGTACTAACACTAAATATAAAGGAGAAAAACGGGACTGTCTATAGCATACTGAATATTGATGCTGTGTGTTTGGACTGCAACAACAGCTGATACTCATATCCATAGGACTATATATCTACAGCAGTCACACTGTTTGCACGAAGTAGAACAAGTAGCAGCCCTCATACTCTATCCATAAATGAGCTCAACTATGGCATATGGACACTGCATGTTTGAAGTAGTAAAATAGAGGGTACAGCTCTCTCTCCACCCACACTAAGATGAACCTGCCACTGCTATTTCATGTAACATTTTCTGGCAAGCTCCCAGTTTTCAGTCATGCTGGTCTGCTTTAAAGAAACACTCAGAGGAGACTCTGCACATCTTGCTGTTCAAACAAACAAAATAATCACGCATCTTGAGCTAATGGTCCAAAGCTTAATGAAAATCATAGAAAAGAGGCTACCCATGATATGAGCATTCCCTTCTGACTTATCCACATAAGCCACTGCTGTTGGCAAAAGGAAATGGATTATGAGGATAATACGTAACCCTAAACTCTGGTCTAGACAAACCCTTGCTTGGTACTGCAGCAGTCAGCACACAAAGGAAACAGCAACCACCAGCAGTAAAAATTTAACTTCTCCAAAATTTTCTAAACCAGGGCACTGGCAGCAACAGCAGGAGGACCAGTGTACCTCTCATTGGGGCTGGAAGTCTCAGAGGCACCACATAATCTCATGGGAATATTATTCTTAGCATTAGGGTTGAGTATTTAGGACTGCCGAAATGTAGGAGCAGAAATCCTGAACAAATGAAGACTAATGAAGGCAGCTCCCTACTCTCTACTAGCATATGTCCTCAGTAGAAATGTCTGCCCATCCTCCGACACAATACAGTCTACTGGCAGCTCCCCTAGTCCAGTCTCCAGGGCCAAACATCTTATTTACCCCTTTTTCCTACCACATTTCCACTTATCTTGAATTCCGTGGCACCTACTATCAGATAGTGTTAAATGGGGTAGCTGTAAGGTGGTGGAAGGAAAAAAGAAACCTGACAGCTTGGAGTAGACCCTTGCTTTGTCCAGCAATGCTCCAGACTTCTGGAGGCAAGAACAAAGGGATAAGAGGCCTTCACAGATGTCAAAAGAAATTTCCAAAAATGTGCACAAAGCTCCTCATCTCTGACTCACCTGTGGGGAGTCAGAGAGGGCTTGGTCAAGTCTAATTTCTTACGTTTTTAGCTCCCTATTTGGTTGTCATTCTGCAACTAGACTATTGGATCAAGACTGGCACTAGTGCTTTCTACAGTTAAAATTCTTCAGTCAAGGAAAGTGAACACTGAAGACCTCCACTAGAAAGTCTGCTCCTGCTCTTTAAGGATTTGTCAGCCAAGGCCTAGCAATCCTACAGGCATCTTTCTCTACCACTAACTCACCAAGCCAGTTGGGGTCATAGGAAGAAGTCTTTCATTAGAGGAAGATCATACAGGACATGCACCTAAGCCTTTCAACTAGGACTAGGGCAGAGCCAAAACCAGCATTGGCCCTGCACACTGCAGAGACTGTCACCATGGCTGTCAAATCACAGGCTGTGGCACTGCAGAGCAAATGGCAGAGTGCTCTGGGCATCAGAGCTCAGGCTATGGGGCTCTTCTGCAAGAAAGGAGCAGAACTAATATCAGACTGACCATGTTGAGCAGAAAACATCTCACCCTGTCCTATAAGCCCTTCTCTAGCAAGGTTATAAGGTTAAATACCATCATGGTTTTCTTTCTCATGGACATACAGAAACAGAGAAAACATTAAAACTGGTTAAAACAAGAAGAGGAAGAGCAACATACAGAGAAACCTCAAGTGACTCTTTCAGTTCCTACTACCTACCTACAAAGAGTTGCAACACCTGCACATGCAACAAGCACTTCAGGAATACCTGATGCCAGAGTCCCCCCCTTGGAAGAACGGGAATGAGAGGAAATTGCTTCAATGATAGGCACGATCTCGTAGAAACTACTAAATCATTTGTAAGGTAGAAACACTGGAAACAGCCACCAATACAGTTGAACACCGAGTCTCAGCACTTTACAAACAGCCCCTGTGCTTATTTGCCTATTTTTCTGAATTTTACAGCCCCTGTGCTTATTTGCCTATTTTTCTGAATTTTGGGGGGTGGTAGGAGAGTGAGAAGACAGCATTTTTCCTGTGGCAACAAGGATCTCTGAAAGTGTCTACGTGTCAAACTTTGCTAAGAATGTATATTTTGTTCTTTCTTCTGCTTTATTTCCCTTTAATGACAGCTTTGCAGTGAATCCCATTTGTGAGCTGCTCACAATAAATGCAAATTTTATCTTGTAAGCAATACCCTCCAAAATACTACTACAAATGAAAATAAAAATGTTGAGAGCTAAAACGCACTGGGTCTTCCCCAGTGCCCTCATCTCCCCAGTGCACTGGACTGCTTGCTATTATTATATATGGAGTACCAGGCAGAGTACTTGGTATTATAAATACGTACTGTATTGAAATATATAGCCCAAGTCCCCAGGGCCCTACATTCTAATTAGAATTTCAGTTGTGCAAATAACTAATTTATTTGGCTAGCTGACCAAACCAAGAACACGGAAAAGAAAAAAAAACCAAAAACCACCCTAGGTGTTCAACGAAATGGGCTAGCTTTTTGTTTGTGTTTGATACATTTCAATTAAAATAGACTTTGTTTCAAAACAAGACCAGAAATCTTGCTCTGAATATCAAAACAAAACCTTTTGGCTTTCCAAAACACTTCTTTTAAATTTTTTCTCAGTTTATTTTTTTCCTTAGCTTTGGATAACCTCTATCTGAAGCAAGCAGTTTTCAGCAAATAGAACATTCAACTCAACACTTTTACCCAGCTCTAAATCTAAGGACTGAACAGTGACTTGACCAGATCTGGTTTTAATGATAAAGAGCAGGGAGGCGGTGGACTTGCATTTTTTTCTTGGTTCAGTCCCTGTCTTTGTGTCCAAAGTGAGCTATTATTTTGTTTCCTTATGGTTGTCTCTCTGTCCACACTTTGTCTCTGCCACATCTGAGCTTGTTGGGGTTAGATGCACCTCCTACAGCGTGTCTGTACGGTGCCTAACGCAATAGATTGCATCTCAACTGGGGCCTATATGATTTACTATAATCTAAATAACTGCTCAAGTGCAGTCAAATCTCTTTTTAATGCCAATAGTTTCACTTGCATATATTTAGCAGCCCATCACGGGAACATCAGCTTCTTTTTTAATTAATCACTTATTAATAGAGGTAAAAAATGAACGGATGGCTAGTCTAGATTTTTCCTGCTTCATCAATTTCAGTGCTCAAAGAAAGCATCTCGTTTACAGCTACCAGGAACTAAGAGGGACATGTACTGAACAAAGCCTGAAACCTGAGATAGCCTCAGCATTTTTGTACCCCCATTATTTGAGGATAAATCCTCTCACCCCTCCAAGGAAGGAAACATAGCTCGATTGGAAGACCTGCTTAGTGGAAAGCCTCCTCATCTGGAGGAAAACCTCCAAATTCTCTGTGCATGGCTTTAGACACACAATTGTCACTGGTAGGAATGGGAAATGCAAGTCCAATGTTTGCACAGAGGTGGAAACAGCCTGTGAGGTTGAAGGGAAGATGTCTGACAGCCTCTGTTTTGGAAACCCCTTGCACCTTGCAAGGCCAACTTGCTTATCAAAAGATGACTTTAGCACTCGTTAGAAAATAAACAACACAGAAATAGAAATGAATGTAACATTATTAACTCTTCAACTTCAATGAGCAGCACTCAGGGCTAGGGGTAGGGAGGTATTTTAGAGCACACATGGCTATCACTGACAATAAAGTCAGTCACGTTTTTAAAACACTGGGGACAGAGATGCAAATGTGCCCCATTATGTCTTGAGATGTACTCCCTGGGTACAAAAGGTGTGTGGGTTACGATAAGCTCATGTGTTACTTTGCTGAGACCATAAAAGGCAACACAAAGTACAGACTGAGAAAGAGCAACTGTAGAGCACACAGGGTGATGATTCCTACTGTATGGGCCTGATCCTGGGTGCCTCGGGTATCCTGGAGTCCCACCATAGCTTTAAACTCATGCTATTTTTCTCCATCCTCGGGGCTGCTGCTCAGCTCCAGGAGACACTACTGCCATTTCACAGCCCCCCTGGCTGCACCTCACCCCCAGTGTCCTGCAAAGGGACTGCAAGAGGTGTACAGGTACAGATCGTGCTGGTCGTTCTTTAGGGCATCACTTGCAGTTGGCCATTCCCACCCCACACATGAGTGCCCCCACACCTTGCTAAAGCAGAAATTATTATAATTAAAAATAAATCCTCCCCCCTGTCGATTGCCTGTACTTATTGGTCATTGCTGCCATCTAGCCAGACGCATCTCCAGTATTCACAGAAGCCTTGAGCCTGTTTATTTTCCCTTTGCTGCTTGGCCTGAAGCAGGAATAAACGCATCCCTTGTTACTCACTGCCTCTGCAGAGACATTTATAAACTTTCACAGGGTTTTCCTTTTTTTCCAACAGGTGACAAAATACTGTATAACTGCAGGTGCTCTGGAGACACAAACAGGAAAATGGAGATCAGACGCAGCTGTAGTTGGAGTAAGAGAAAAATCAAGATAAAGGTAGAAGATAAGAGAGTGCTAAAAACAGCAAAGAAATTATTGAGGAGGGGTAGTTAGCTATTTTTGTTGTTGACTTACTCTTGCAAGGTAGCTCTAGCAGAATGATTTTGTCTATGTTGTTATCATGCCAAATTTTTGCAGGTGTTACCAGGGGAAGGTTGGAAATCTATTGAAAAGTTTCTGGATGTTATTGGAAAAGGATTAAGAAGTTGTAGACTCAAGCTAGCACTGAAGGATGTGCTGGAGGTCACAGCTGAGGGGCACTGGCTGGTGTTACCATATCTGTGAAAAAGGAATGATAAGTAAGTGGTTTCAGAGGGCTTCTGAGTTCAGATTTATTCTTGTAAGAATTTTTTTTCCAAAATTCAGTCAGGAAAATGTTCCTAATGGAGGGCTCACTCTGCACTCATCCCTTCATCTCCTTTTGGTATATATGGTATGAAACAGGATGAAAAAAAGAATATTCTAAGGAGACTTAGAAATAGTAACATTCAAATGGAGTTTCATGGCCTGCTTTCTGCCTACAATTGAGCTCTAAAAAGCCAGTCTAAACTTCCAGACACTGTGGTCATTCACTTCTCCAGACAACCTGGTGTCAGAGTGGTAGATCTAGCAACATAATAAGTAGGAGGTGAAGCACAACAGGTAAAGAGAAAATAAACATGACTGCATGGTAAAAGACACCAATTGCTCTCTGGCCATAGCATTTCAACCAAATAAAAGCAGGGGGGAGGACAGCAGTGAATGTCTGTGAATCCAAATTTCTTTTACTGTACTTCCCATTTCGCCAGAGGAAGGAAGACTTCCCTGCTGCCTTGAATTTTTTTTCCACTGAAAAGGGAGATTTCCTGGGTAATTTAGAGTAATATTCAGCTGTGAATCCAATTTATGCAGTGGGATAGGATTAAAAAAGGAACAGAAGGTCTGGATTCTGAACCTGCTCTAACAGTTTTGATTTGAATACAACCCAAGTCTTGAAATGGCTTGTTTTCCACTTCTGGTTTGGAGCTGGTTGAAATATTGCCACAGTAGCACTTCCTGTAAAATTTTTGTCCAAGCTTCTCATTATTTGGAACTAAACTCTAAAGATTCTGGCACTGTGAAATCCAAACAAAACTCTGTTCCTGACTCAACTGGCCCAGGAGTCAACCCAAGCTTAATCTGGTTCTGAGTTCAAATCCAGCTTCTGCTCATTTCCATTGTTATATAGATTCTGCCATAATACCACCTCTAGCCTCAGGATTTATGATGCCTCCTCACAGGATGCATATTTGTGTGTAAATACATAAATCACATCAGATAAACAAAGAAGACATGCCAGAAAACAGGGGGGGGAGAGAAGAGGAGAGATACCTACCAAGCAGTTTGTCTCTAAAGTGTTGCCAGTTGTGAAAGGACTTGACGTGCTAATATCCGCTCATTCAGACTCTTACAGACATGCTAAGAGCGTGACGGCTGGCAGCCAGTGCATTTAAGTGCTGTTACTGAGGCCCCCAAATATTGACAGACTGCCAGACTCTGAGAAACTATTGATGTATGCAGCCGGCCGCTGCTCCAGACACCTCTCAGACAGAGTCTTTAAATGTCACAGATTAATGAATTTTCATGAAACGGAGAATGAGAGAAAGAATTAAAAAAAAACCCCCTCAATCCCACAGCACCAACATGAAAGCATCTTTTATCCCTACACAAAATTCTGCCCTCGAGCCTCAAGATTCCTAATAGATTATAACAGATCGTAAGTTGGCAGGAGATACAGGGTGTAACAGGTTAGACACTAGATCATGCAGAGCATCCTCTAACAAAGCCAATACACAAGATGCTCATTTTTACAAAAATCAGTGAGGGTCAATGGCCACTCAGGTCTCAGTTTCATTTTAACCAAACCATGAGTTACAAAGCTTAAGGGCCAAAATCAGTTAAATGGTATTTATCTGAGGTACGAATGGGGCCAAACTGCAAAGTTCAGCTGTTGACTCTGAATGATGCTAGCTTTAGAGTCATTGAGATAGACAGCTGTACTTGGACCCTCTGTTAGTATTTGATGTTGTGTTTGATCTTATCCAAGAAATTGCCAAAGTTATTTTTATGCCATCAGATAAACCAAGTATGCTGATTACTTCTCTTTTTTCATTTATACCAGTGAACTCAAATATGTATGAAAGAACTTCAAATATCATTAAAATGTAATAATGCAAAATGCAGTTGGAGCGTAAATGACAAATCTATGCATAAGACATCACTTAAAGAGGAAGGAAGTGAAGAGATGATGTAGATGATGTATGCAGAGGTAAAAATGGGCCATTTATACCCAACTGTGTTAAAAATACAGCTCCAGTGAGCTCCTCTGCACACAGCCACTTGGAAGCGGGGCTCCACGAGCCATTTGCTCCCTTGTTCCCAAAGGCATAGGCATTGATTCCTGCAAAGCTCAACAGCCACCACCACCCCTGGACTGTCCCACAGGACCTCTCTTCAGTGCAATGACACTGAGCATGGTGAGTACCAACATGCTCAGATCCTGGCCAGCTGTCTCCTTCCCCCTCAGAAGCACAGCCATTTGACAATGCTGACAGAGAAAGGGAAGCTGCCACCACCACGATGGCCAGGCCTGTTGCAGGGAAATGCAGAGAAGCTGAGAGCATCCTGACATGCAAAGAGAGTGCTGAAAGAAAAGCCGAGCAGCAAGACCCTGTTGGTGGCACAACAAAACTCTGTGGTTCTCCACTTACATTTTCACTGCAGAAAAGTCAATCTTCTTCACTAAAAACTGCTCCCTTAAGTTCCCTCTGTCTCCGGCCATATGAGGCTTTGCTGACCACAGCAGCTATAAAATCTCACTGTAAGAATGGGGACTAGCATGAGCAGTGTTCAAGAGGAGCTTGTTTTCACACCATCTTGTCTATCAGGTTATTTGGGACTACCTTTGCCAAAGCAAAAAAAAATATTTTCAGAAGAATGAAGCTACCTTTCTGATTGTGATGCCAAGTGGAAACAAGTGCAAGGACTCTGACTGTAACCTCCAGCTCCTGATGACATAGATGTCTTTGGTTTTCAAAAGCCAACATGCTTCTGTAGCTTGGCACGTGTAGCAATAGACTGTATCATGGACTACGACAGTCAGCCATTTCTGTTATCAATTCTTGTCACCACCCAAAGCATGTCTTCCCTACCACCACGTGTATCCCACAACCACCGGAGTTGCAGCAGGGTCTCCAACACTGTTATCCATCCTCTACCAACAGCCAGAGAGAAGACAGAGCACACATACATGTAAGAGTGGATGACACAAATGATTAAGTTCACGAGAAGACAAAATGTCAAAGCCTTCTGGCTTCTGGCCTGCTATTTCTCCTCACACACCCTTTTTCCTTTCTCCTTTATTCCTCTCTCTCTTTTTAAAAAATAGTAACTGATGACCTATTACAAAATGCTTACCCAGTGACTCAGTCAGTCCAGCAGCACATCTTCAGCAAAAGCCAGCACTGGTTGTACTGAAGGAAGATGTAAAAAACCTCAGTATTCCCCTTCTACAAAAGCCTTCTCCTATACCTCAGTAGGGATCAGCTTCAGCCTGAAGGCTGAAGTGGAGCACCGAGTGGGATGATCCCTCAAGTGCACAGAGAAGCCCATGTGCCCAAGCGATGAAGTTGTCCTTCACAAGGGCTGATGACCCAGGCTCTCTGCATTACCAACATGATGATGCCCCTTTGGGTCACTTCATGTCATGAATACATGCTAGGGCATGGCATACTCATTGCAGAGCCTGCCTGACACATCTCTCCCCAGGAGCATGGTGTGTACCCGTGGGCAATGCCAACATTGTCTCCTCCGAGACCACCTCACATGGCAGCTAGTACAAAACTTTATTGGAGATTTGTCTCTTTTCTGGAGGAACAGAAAAAGGAAGCTAAAAGTTCTAAAATGTAGTAAAACAGTAAGTGAGCATGTTGGGAAGGGAGCAAGCTGGGCAATTTCTTAACTCATTGCAGGGCTAGGACATTTTTTTTTTTTTTCAGTGAGCCTTTGGCACTTCAGCTAAACAAAGGGACTCAGAAGACACAACAAAGTCTTATGACTTGTCCAAAGTTATGCAATAGCCTTCCCTCCCTGTCTTCTTTTGCAAATACTACAGTAGCTAAGTCTTGGCCCTGTTCTCTTTGCACACCAGCATTACAACCATTCAGTTCCATAAATTCTGCACCAGCTCCCCAAGAGTGGGATAATAGAGGTGAGCAAAATTTGGGAGAACTGGAAGTATTAATGGTTACACAAACTTTATTACAGAATAGAATAAAATTGAGTATAATATACACACAAAATAGCAATTGCAAGGGAATTGACAGGAACAAAGGTGTTATAGAATTATTAGGTCTGAAAGAGACCTTCGAAGTTCCTGAGTTCAACCTCCTTCACCTGCTTTAGGATAGCATCAAAGGCCATCTCCTTTGTCTCATCTAGTCTCTTTGATTGTCACCGTATACTTTCCATCAATTAATGAATTTCTTGTAGTCATTTCTGATTACTGTGGTCTACCTTCCATCTTATTCTTTCCTTTTTCCTTTCCTTTTTCTTTTCCTTTTTCCCTTCCCTTCCCTTCCCTTCATTTGCTTGTGTGTGAATACCTCACATCACAACTGGCTTGCACGCCCCCCTGCTTGTTAAAAGTCCCTCTTCTGCTGACTTACTGCATTCTTAATCAAAAGGGCAGGAGGAAGCCGCCAGGATTCATTCTTCCCCCTCTCTTCTCTCCCTCTCTTTTTTTCAAATGGCACAAATGTCAAACTTTCTAAAAGGGTGTTTGGCATAGCTGAGTTCAGTCATGTAACGTACAAAGTCGGTATGATCAAAAGGGTTGCAGGGCTGCCCACGGATAAAGAAGATGGGGGGAAAAAAAGGAAATGGGGATCTCTTCTGAAGTGTGAAAGAATGCGTGAGCCAATTGTTGCCACTGGAAACACCATGTCTATTAGCAGCAGCAGTGGGTCTGGAACACAAAAACCTAGGTCCGCATTCCAGCTTCTCCAAAATTCAGGGCTGTTATGATCTGATTTTCCACCCATGAAGAAACAGGACAGACAAAGCTACAGAACTGAAGACTTTTATACTCTGTGCTTTGTGTTGTTACATGGAAAATGCCTGTATCTACGTGGAAAAAATAGCAGTTGTTTTTGTAGTCAAAGTTGCTGAAACTAATCAGACAGAACACAGATTCACACATCAAAAATACATGGTCTCTCTGGTGTTTTTATACTGCTACCTCTCACCACAGTATTTTCAATCTTAACTCTACCCACCGCCAAAAGGAGGACAGATTATTCCTCCCTTCTACATAACTAAGATTGGTATGATTTCGTGTGGCAATTGGTTTGCAATTGTAGGGCTCTTCATGATTGCTAAACTGCATACTCGCATCTTCCTGCACATTTCTGATGCAGCGCTTCTGGTTTTATTCAGCTGTCCTATTTGCTCCATTTTGGTGCGTCCTTGTGAAAACGTTTGCATCTTCTTACTCAACATCAACATTTGAGAACACCTCAGCTATGCCACCAGCTCCTGCCAAATGCCTGGAAAATTTCTGTGGCCAGAAAATTGGTGGTCACCATACTTAGCATGAAGAATCTCTCCATGAGCTGAGACAGAGTTTCCCTGCCAGAAGATAACCCCCAAAAGGTAGATGGAAAAGCTCATTGTCAATATCCATTTAATAGAAGAATCTTAATTATAGATAGCTTTCAGTCCCTGAACAGTAGACAGGAACTTGAGATTAATTCCCCCTATGACAAAGTATGCGAACAATAACCAGAATTTGCAATCAATACCCAGAGGAGAGAGCATCCAAATTGTAACAGGGATTTGGGATTCATTCCCAGAGGGTGTAATATATGATTTGGAACAGGTAGACTGGGATTAATTTTTTATTATTAAATATTTGAACAGCCATTTTCAACTTTTAATGAAGAGAGGATGTGGACACCACAATTAATACAATTTCTAAATCTCTTCATCATATTTCAAGACACAGATGATAGATCACAAACAGCTGTTTGGGTCGTACACAAGTTAATGTGGGAGTGCCACCTAAAGGGGAGTCACTAGGACGGGACTCTGGAGAGAGGCGGGTAAAGACCAGAGTTGCACTTTCCCCATTTCTAATAAAACTTGCTTATTGCAAAGTCTGCATTAGAAGTAATTATTCTGTGTTTGCTGACTTTACATGGATAATTGTAAGTCAAAAAACACTGGTATGGGAACACGGCTTTTCTCTTACACCGGGAGAAAATAAAAAGGAGAAACAATTCTCACTCTGAAGGAAAATTTCAATATAGGAGTGCACAAGGCACATACATAGAACCTCACCATGTCCTGCGGGGAGAATACAACCCTAGTTTCTAAAGTTCCTTAGAATATAATAAAACAGCTAATTATTTGCCTAGAACAAAGATAACAAGTGAGCTGTGAATCTTACACTTTTCTGTTAGTTTTTACAAAATTATCTTCTTTATGTTTTCCTCACAGGCCAATGAGTAATTTTAATGATTATGAACTGCATCTGTAGCCATGTAAGACAAGACAAATTTCCTCTATCTACATATTTTGCCATTTATGAGTTAATGTAACAAACAAATGTTTCAGGACGCAGGTTAATTGTTGCAGGGGTCAGAAAACCTGACTTCCATGTTCAGCGTTCAGTATTGCTCAGTTGGGTAGATGCGATATCCAGAAGTAAATGTCATGCTCTGAAACAACTGATGGTAGTTGCCTCAGAAGCAGGACTAAAGATGAGATGAACCAAAAGCCTGCTTCAGCTCAACAAAAAATTTATTCCTAACTTATCCTTTCAACCTTGTAAAATATTTTAAAAGATGTTCTGAATTTCTGAAATTTAAGATTCCATTTTACGCCTGTTGTGTAAAAGGTTTGGGTCTTTCACTGAAAAGAGACAAGCCAGTTGGGGTTCCCTGGGGGGCTACCCCTCTCCTCTAAGCCCTCAGACTCACATCTACACAAGGATCATTCGCTAAGCCTCCAAAATTATATATAAGTATGCTGTCACTGCCAGACGCTATTAATCATAAATTTCTTCTCATTTAATTTCAGTATTAAACTCATCTTGTTCAAATCTCTAATTTTCCACACTGACAGAAGAGTTCTCTATATATCATTCAGTTCTATTTCCTAGATACGTTCAGAATTACAAAATTCACTCAAGCCCATCTGATCTCTTCTCACTGAACCTTCTGGCTTCCACTGACTGACAGAGAAGAATTAACCTTCCTCCTGTCAAGTATACATCTTTTCCCCACAAAAGTATGCGAAAACACATCCAAATACATCCAATGACTAAGCTTGCCCTTGTACTTGTGTCTTTGCTCTACAGAGCAGTCAATTTTATGGAGCAGCATGTCCCATTGATATAATATCAGACAGACTATTAATATTTCTAAAGTGAAAACAGCTGTAGCATTCCCTGCACAGCAGGGTACCACATGCTGAAAGCAGCAATATGGATGAAGTGGTACCATCAGCACCCCTCATTCTGATGGACGCAGGAAGTCTCACAATGAAGTCATGTTATGGAGTGACACTGCTAAGCATCACACATCACAGTTCATTTTAAGTCATTAAAAAGTAAAAATTGCCAACCACAATTATCCTCAGTGATCCTATCTAATATTAAGCTCAAATGCAGATTTCAGGATTGGGAAGAAAGAGCATGTCAGATATTCTCTGTTCTTCCCTTGCTGCAGCATCATCCATCTCATTTCTCACCCACTGCCACAGCTTCTCTCCTGTTTTACTGGAGACACTGTAGTGCTGTGCCAGTAAAACACAGGATGGTACTGCTGTAGCAAACAGGAGACGAGACCAAAAGAACTCTCAAGCCTCTCGTGTTTTTTTTTGTGATCCAGGCTTTCAGCAGAAACGATGATGTCACCCTCAGAAGATGCGTGCCACAAGAAGTTTCGTGCTCCACAGCTGGGAACAGCCTCTTTTCTCACCTAGGAAACAGGTATAGCTGCTCTAAGAAGCTGTGTCTCTTAAGCAGCAAGCTTCATCCCCATGACATGACTCAGGGACCTGCAGAGCCCTGCACTCCCACATCCACATCCAGGCTACACCAGCTCTTCTGGCAAGTTAATCAAAGCAGCTATGGCAGGGGACTCAAAGTCAGACAGGCTCCATCAGGGCATGGTGTTAGATTAGTCACCTCACCCATTTCTGCCTCAGTATCCCCAAGTGTGAATTAGTTTTTGGCACCTACAAGTTAAGAGGTCTGTAGATTGAGAAGCACTGTATATTAGACAGACAGATCAATATTTCATTTTAAAGAACACTCTCTCTTCTACTGTACTTTTGCCGATTTGAAAGGAAACAGACTCTGTTGCAGTATTTCTTGACTAAAACCTGTAGAAGAAATTAAGTTACAGTCTTTTACAACCAGAATCTGGAAGGGTGTCCCATTGTAATATTTTCAAAGAGAAGTTGTGCATGCAGTATGTATGTGCATATGGTGTTTATGGATTGTTTTTTAACTTTAGATATTTTATTCATTTTTCCACATGGTACAAGTAGAACACACATCTTTGTTGGACAGACACCAATACAGTTAACATAGCTTCAGATTTCAGGCACTCAAGATTCAGTGGGACAAAACAGATAGGCTACCCTATCTTCATGCAAGGACATCACATCCTGAAATTAGGACGCACGCCATCAGGCAGTCAATATCTCAGTGAAGATATTCAGCCCTCAATGCACTCAGTTGTACTAAATGAAGGAAACTGTAACCACTTCCAATTATTCCATACAGAGATAAAGACCATGAGAACTCTCTGTCTTGGCATACAACATCCTATTTTGAATTCACTGTATTGTGGGATCTGCTGTTATCCACAGTTTGTGGACTTCATTTTTTTTTTCTCACTTGCAGTACGCACACAGCCAGCACAGCAACTTCAGTCATAACAAGGTTCAGAAGTACCTAAAGCAGAGGGAAGCAAGTAAGGAATGGCACAAAAAGACCTGCCTAGAGCTTTTTAGGACAGAAGCAGAAAAGCCAGAGATGCTACTGATATCTGCATTCCTAGCCCTCCACAGTCAGCAACACAGAGTTCAAAACTCACTTCTCCCATTTCCGCTGTGCACGTGTGCGTAAGCTGGTCTCACAGATCCATGGAATACTGAATGAGTACTCTCTAGAATAACTGCCTATCCAGACTAAGACGTACAGTTTACTGCTCAAAGTCAGATGAAACGCGTGAACAGCTTACCTTCAGACCAGAAGTCCACCCTGCTCCTGCAGACTGCCATGTCTAATAACTACATAAACTTTATTTGATTTCAAAGCTGCTGTTTTATTTAAGCCATACCACAGTCTCACAGGATGGTGGCATTCAAGAAAGTGAGGCAATGACTTAATTGATTTTCCAGGAAAAAGCTACCTCTAAAAGCAAAATAAAGTCTCCTTTATAAAGAAAGGAAATGCTAATAATATAACTGAGTGCTTTTCATAATTTAACATGGTGACCCATCATTCTGTTAACTGAAATAAAAGAAAGAGCAAACTGGTTCAGAGAAAATAAATAAATATTACTTCTGTTCCCACTGGTAATTTAACACCTATCTCACACCCTAAGGTCTCAGAAACACTGAGTACAAAACCCACTTCTTTTCCGCTATCTGGAAGAAATGAGGATAAGAGAAACAAAGATTAACACTTAGTGAACTTGAGTTACTTTGGTTTTCAGACAATCAAATTAAAATGCCTATGCTGGGTATCTACAGCACACAAAACTAATGATTCTTGTCCATTGTCCTACTGAAAGTCTCATCCTGTGCCTGGTTTAAATTTGAGGTTTCTTGACAAGCTCTAATGAATGGTTAACCTCACTTTCCTGATAAAAAGCAAATGCTCTCCAACTTCATTCTTTTCCTAAAACAAGTCCATATGGATGGGATATATGAACTTCTTTCCATGCAACTGCTGCTCTGTGCATTACTTAAAATAAATAAGGAGGATTTGTTTTTCGCTCAGGTGCGTCAGGTCCCTCCATGGGGAAGTTTGACTCCACTCTCCCAGGCATGGACCTGGGCCAGTGCTGAGCCTTCTCCCGGCTCCTGTCCCTCCTCCTGCTCTCCCAGCAGCAGGGCAATCCTGAGGCTGTGGGAAGCGATTTCAGCGGGGTGCGGTATAAAAAGGAGACGTGCTGTAGCCAAGTGGATTGCAGGTGGCACAGCGCATTTATCTTCACATGCACAAGGGTGGATATCTACAGCTTACGAGTGGGAAAGGTCAGGTATATCAGCTATGATGGCAACAAACAGCCTCACTAGCAAGCAGGGGAGTATTCACCTTCCACTGCACCCAACCAGTGGATGCCTCCTGAGCTGGGGCAGAGTGGTGGCAGCCCTGGAGCACCATCTGTCTCTGGGCATGGTCCCACCTTGGCTTGGGTCTCCCACTCCTTTCCCTGCCTGATGAGAAAGCATCGCCAACGGCAAGGGTGGGGGATAACACTGATATTTTGGAACCGCTCTTTTCTGAAGCCACCAAAGAGATGTATTATTTATAGGGAGAGGGATGAAAACATGAAGTACATATGTGGGGGCCTGTGGGAGGAGGGCCGGTTACTGCCAGGCAGTAATTTCAGTCTGAAGTTCCTATGACTTAAATAGCCACTTGAGCTCTGCTCTCGCAGTTTACAATGTCAATAGAACCCCTCAATGAAATTACAGCCTTCTGATACGCAGCGGGGTAGCTTTTCTTCACTGTGTAATATACGCGGCTGGGAGAAATTGTACCATACACGGAATTTCACTAAAGCAGAGTTTATCATAAGAATGTTCCCGCTAAAATATGATTAGGCTTCTTGTTTGCTGGATAACACACCTAATGAATCAGGGTGTGCATGATAGCCATGTTTTGTGAACGCAGACACATACCCTGAGGTGAACTGGGCACTCCACCGCCTCAAAGCACCAGCTATTTCATTTCCACCGTAATTTGCACCTGCTTTGTTTTGCCAGCAGCACAGACCCATGCTAGCTATGGAACTCGCCTTGGTTTCAGGAACTCAAAAGCATGCACAGAGGAAAAAACAAACAAGGCAGCGACAGGGGGATCTATGTGCTGTGTTTACAGTGTTTTTTTCAAGCATGCCTGAGCATGGCTAAATCTCATCAAATTTTCCTTTCTGGTAGCCCTGTGAGGGCTGGAAAAATATATTTCCATTTTAGAGGTGGGCAAGTGAGACATAGAGATACAGATCACAGCAATGGATCTGGCATATGGACTGAGGTCTCCTAAAACCTGTTCCGTTTCCCTCCGTTCTCATTACGTCATTCATCCATCCCTCTTCCCAGTCCAGGACAGGAATAAACCCCTTCATTTTACCATTCACTCACTTTGCTATTTCTTTATCCTTTAGCTGAAGACTTAATTGTTCAAATGTTCCATGTTGCAACACAATTCTGCAGTTGATAATTAGCAATCTGTGGTTAGTGGCTGCTTTACCTTAGTAACTCATAGATCCCTTTTACTTCCACAACTTTCCCGGTCATATCACTTAATTAAAAATAAAGTTTTACTTTATTTTCTGATTTACAGGAACAGAAATTAGTGCTGTTTCAATGTTGTGACCCTGGAAAACAAGCAATTGTTCAACTCCTGGAAAAGATCAGCTTAGAATCATAGAATCATA
>VZTO01025064.1:0-12605 GCA_013400615.1 Syrrhaptes paradoxus | reverse complement strand
ACAAACCCAGGGAATTGTTCACTATCAAACATACAAAACATTTTATGTTGTAAAAACATTATATATTGTATAAAAGTCTGCAGTTTCTAGCTCCTGATGAATGATTGTAACTTGAACCCAACCTCTTATTCCATAATTATGTGATTTCATGTTACACATATAAAAAATCTTATTTGATGCGTTTCTGACAATATCATGCACCTTGTCGGACCTCAAGAAATCAATTCATATGGCAGATCAGCAAAAATCATAAGACACTTTTAAAAATCTTCATAGTATTGAAGAATAATTGGAAAGTCTACATCAGAATTATGTTAGTGCTCCACTTTGTAATACTATTGGTTTGGTTAATTCTGCCTTATAACATTAGCATCCTCCTGAACTTACTATAGTTTGAGATCTATTTTGCCAATATTAACAGAACTAGGATTTTTTTGCCATTCACAGGAACAAGAGCAAATTCCCATAAAAAATATTACCTTCATGCAGTATTTATGGGTGAGAGCACATGACAGATGTACATACCATAACCTAAAGTTATTGAGTCAAAATCAGATTTTTGGAAGATTTTTTTTAGCCAAAGACAACTTACAACTTGCAGAATTAACACAGGAATAAGTGCAATAAATTTTCCAGTTTTGTTATATGAAGTGTCAGGTTAGATGGTCTAATTATTGCTTCCATGGTCAAAACCTATGAACATGCTAATATGTTGTCTTGAATTACGACAGATTTAGGTATGTGTTTAAGCACTTTTCTGCAACAGGTTCTAAGTTAAAATTATTTTTGTTGCAAGTGGAAGATTCCTGAAAGAAGGGAACATTACCCTGTGAATTCAAAAAAAAAAAAAAAATTCTTATCAACAATACATTTGGTCTTAATTGTAGCTAGTAAATACCATTTCTAGAAGCAATTCCAAAGACTTTTAATTATGGATTCAGCAAAGAGACATAAATATTTTTACTGTGCTTACTTAAAAAGAACACAATGAGCAGTTTGAAGCAGTCTGGAAACCTAGAGACTGTTCAGAGCAGATAATTATATAATTGGGAATATGTCAGCACCTATACATTGAATCAGAGAAAGGACTTGAAAAGGAAAATATCTTTCTTTTATTTGAATTTTATGGATTTAAAAAAAAAAAAAGCAACCAATCATTTTTCCGTTAGAATAGGTGTTGGGTTTCTTCCCCTGTGATTTATACAAAATTTTCCTCTGACATTTCATGTTGCTTTTAAAAATTGTCACAGCTTTGAATAAAGCATTTTTTGTGCTTTGTGTGTTGTAAATTAATTGGTCCTGCCAGATGAATGGCTCATCTTGGGAATACAGAAAATTATTGTGTACTTAGTGGAGTTTTTTTTAGTGCACCTATGAAAACTGAAGGGAAGTGATACAAAAGAAAAACACAAAACACAAAACCAAGCCCCACTCTTCCTGAAAAAAACAAAATAATAAGCAGAGCTCAGCTCATCTCAGAAAGGGCCTCCAAGCACTGTCACATCAGGTATTGGAGAGTAGCATACATTCACCCTTCAGGAAAGATGTTTTTAAATTCATTTCAGTCATTGCTTGTAATTGAGTTTAGCAGCTGAAAATCCTTCAGTTGACCTTCTGTTTATCTTTGTGTCTTTTCCTTATACAATTGCTCAGAGACCAAAAAGTCTATCCAAACAATCTGGAGTGACAACAGTATACATATGTACACATACACACATATATACCAATATGTTGTATATGGAAAACAATATGTATATTTTATTGGTTTTATACACATATGTGCAACGTATGTCTGTATTGTTAAATATATGTAACAACAATAGATATTTTTATATACCCACCATACTCCTACACACAGAATAAAAAAATGTCAGAGCCATCTGTTCTGGGAATGTTAGGACTAATGCAAATAAATAATTGCAATTGCTTAAATAATTTTTTTCCATACACAAAGAAATCTCAAAGACACATGGTTCAAACAGATCACATATGGAAACTAATTAAAACCCTGTCAAATTGAGCCTGTCATCATCAACTGAAGTAAGTGAGCAAGAAAATGGAACAACACTGCTATAAAATTTGGAAGAATAAGTTGCTTTTATTTAAAAATATATTGAGAGAATTTAGGACCTGAAATAGCCTCATGAAAACACTGTTTTAAAGCAGGTATACTTATCTTGCCCCTACTATTCTTTCCATACCTTGAAATTTCTTGCCATAAAATTCCTGCAGCCTGATTGGAATAGTATCTTAACATAACAGCTTTATCCACTTCTGATACTTTTTTATACTACCTTGTTCTATGGAAGAAAGATATGCAAAGAATTAGAATATAGACAGCACAAACCAGAATAAGGTACCAGCAGGAATTCTGGATTTGTTGCCCTTTAAAGGAGGACCTCTTAGAGGGTCAGTCCCACTGACTCATCAAAACTTTGGCAAAAGTATCAAGAACGATCTAATTGCCTGAAGTTCTGAGAGTCTGCAGCTCTANAATAAAATCAGTGTGTTTGACTAAGTTAATAGTTAAACTATGCACTTCTGAGGGAGGCAATTGGCATTGTACCACCTATCAAATAGAAAAGGTGAGGAAAAAAGAAGCTTTTGATAATTGCTTTACAAAAAAAAAAATGTTCTCAGTGTACAAATTCCACTTCTACCTTTCTTGTTGACTCATTTCTTTCCCAGCGAGTACAACAGCCAATTTTTCTCACTCCTAATGAAAGACCAGACAAAGTTTGACATCTCTCTACTGCTGTTTTAATGATCTTCTGCATACTTCAGATCTATTCTGCTGAAGGAAAAAAAGATTCTCACCTCAGTTTTCTGCCTGTTTTATTCCAGTACTCTGTCCAGCTCTGCTTCTCATATCAAGAAACACTCTCTAAATATACCTTTACCATAAAAGAGCTTACCAACCTGGAGTTTCTCTTTCACCAGTATTTCTTACAGGGTCCTGACCAACCTCACCTGGGGTCTCCACCCACACCAGTCACCCCAGGAACCCTATTTAAGCTCAGACTGGGGCATTCATTCCCTGCCTGAGCTACACCAGAAAAGTGGTAGCCTCTAGCTCAGCTATGGCCTGGACATGGCTCTTGATACTGATCTTGACTTACAGAGTGATTTCTTAGCTGTGCCCTGTCACAATATGTCTGTCTGGAAATTGCTGTATCTCATCCTAACCCAGACCTTCAGGCTAACATAATGGCTTGACCTTGGACCTGCCTCATCACCACAGAATTACTTTTTGATCAGGACTCTTGGTTGGACCTGACCATGATCTCTAGGTCTGTCCTGCTGCCTTGCTTGGATACTTTGGGATGGGCTCTCACTAGTAAGTCCTCTGGCCTAGAGATCACATGCAGCTTCTGTCCTTTAGAGAGCAGTTGGTCCATGGTGATCCCAACAGCTTCCTTTCTCCAGAAATCCTAGTTGCATCCCATACCTACTCCAAAAGAAGCTCAATCTTCTTCTTATCGTCTTTGTATAGAAACATACATCATACTGAGGTGTTGCTGTTTTCTCTCTCTTCTTCCAGACATTTGAAAACATTTTTTCCTGACTGAATTCTTATTATGTGTTATATTACAGTCCAGCTTCATATGCTGGAAGGTGAGCAAAAAGAGCAGAGTCCTCTAGAGTTGGTTCTTTGGTTTGATATTAAATAGTTTCTTTAGTAAGATCAACACTGACAGACATGTTGGAATTGTGACTACTTTCAGTGCAAAGAGATCAACATTTTATAAATGCCTTCAAAATATAGCCTTTTTCCTCCTTTGAAGTTACATCCAGGCTGCATCTCTTTAATAACTGAAATTATCATTATAGCTGAGAAAACACTTAATTGTTGTAGCTTCCAGTAGTTATTAATATGCAACCCCTAACAAATATGTAAGATATTTCTTAGTAAAAATTCTTATACTGAAGTTCTATGAATCTAAATTTCTTCAAATACAAGAATCTTCATATACATTTGCCACTTCTCTGTCTGTACTACAGTGATAGCAAATGTCCTTACTGCAATGAACTTGTCCAGTGCTCCAGTTAGTGACTTGATTCTTTTTGTATTATTTCCTACCTAGTTTCTTTTAACTTGTTTGCTTCCTGAGTGCTGGTTCTCCTGGATACAGATTGTTCACATTGACCTGAAAGTAAAATGATTGTACATATATATGATTGACCAACTTTATTTTTGCTGTAGTATTTTCTAGTATATGAAATTGTTTGTGTAGCAATATTCAACACAACAGTTAAGCATTGCTTTGTGTGCCATGTCCTGTCACATTGTCTCCAGATTTTGGTGTTCTCTCCATTTTTGCTGCTTACTCTTCATTTCTCTGCGTACCAAGGGAATGACTTGAGTTCATTGGTACTGATATACTAGAGTATTAATTTGATGCATTACGCCACATATGTTTATTTACAGCTTGCAAATTATACCTTCCATTTAAAATCATCATTCTCGATGCTCAAATGTCCTCAACGTGTTCTGTCTCCAAATTCAGAAGCTGTTCTAGCTTTATAATAGTTTTATAAGAGCAGCCCAGAATACCTTCATTTCTGCAGCTCAAGGCAAACCTGCTTCAGGGCTCAGCATGTCTTACTATTGGCATAATTGCTGCTGTTGTCACTTCATCTTTTAATGTTTCAATAGTGATTGTCCCCAGCACTTTATAATGTTCAGAGCTCCTGCCCTAAGAAATATTTATGAGATCCATCTCTGAATATTTCAGAAGAGTCAATGATGATAAATACTGTGCGTGGAAGCAGTTGTAGTATTATAACTTCAATTCCCATTAAATTTCAAAGAGACTTTCTAAATTCAAACCAGCAACAACCAGAAAAGCTGTGGAGGCAAACATACTCAAAGTCAAAAAATGTACCATAAAACAGTACTCAAGTACTTATAAATTAATTTTATGAGGAATATTGTGATTATGTTTTTTACTAGCTACCCTTGAAATTTGTTTTTACTTAAAATGTGAAATACAATATTCCATTCCTCAAATAACTTTCCATTTCCAATCATCATGCCTTATCAAAGATATATTTCAATTAAGTGCTGAAAAGTGTATTCTTGGGTAGTTAGAAAGAGGTTTTGTCCCAATTTGAGAAAAATAATGGACAAGTTAGGATAGACTTGAAAATCTTTAAGTACATTTGTTTTATTTACAAAATGGAGAAGTAGGAGGCAATCCTGTGAGAAGAACCAAATAAAGCAATACAGTTTCTCCTGTGATTATGTAGGAGTGAATGTGGTAGCAATGTTAACTTCAATCCAAACAAGGTCCAGGACTCTTATGTAAGTTTTGTGAATCATTATTTAAGTACTATGTAAGAATCATAGAATCATAGAGTCACAGAAGGGCCTGGGTTGAAAAGGACCTTNGGAATTTGGCTTTAGATTTTAATATTTATTTCTCTTTCTATAGAATAGTTGCACATATATTCTACACTGCTTAGGGTAGAGGAAAGTATTATATTAAACATCATGGACCTACAAACGGTGACTGCAAATGAAATCAGTATGTGCATGTTTAGAATATTTGTTGTATATAAGGGAAGTCTGAAAGGTGTTTTTTGTTTGGAAACAGGCTTCTCTCCTCCCATTTATCTATCATTAAAGATAGATTTAAATGGTATTACATTTGTCTTCCTTGGTTGCTGGACTTCTGATCTGTCCATTAATGTTTCAGGCTCCCTTTATGCTTGCAGTAGAAAGTTCATTCAACAGCATGAAGAGTACACTCATTCACAGCTGTCAATGGGTGTTTAATGTAAACATTTCAAAGACTATTTCTAACAATTAATATATGTAGCTTGTCTGTTCCCAGGAGCTCTGGCCTAGAATAAATATGATTAATTGATCTCTATAGCCTGCACTCAGTTTGGATATCTTCCACGGCAAAGACTGCACATCCTGCTACCTTGTAAGATTTCTCAGATCAAGGCTCTGTTCAGCAGTCGTGCTGAAGCAGGACCAGAATAAATCATTGCAGAGTCTCTAAGACAACAGATATCATTAGGCTTGAAGTTACAAGCTTAGGCAGATGTCCTGAGACTGCAGTACAAATCCATCTGTAATCAGTGAAAATGAAGAGGAAAAATTACAGTTGTATCTCTATATTGAATGCTGATTGAATCCGAAACTCAGGTAGAAACAGCCAAGGCACTTTGATCTACTTTTGAGGAGCTTGACACGACTTTATGCAGTGGATCTAGACCTCAGTTTGCATATTTCTGAGTGATATACTGATAGTAATCCAGGAGGACTATTCAGAAAATTAGATCTTTCACAAGGCAGCCATTCAGTACCACCTTCATATTCACAAGTTATGAAGAGGAAGGAGAACCATAAAATTTTATCCTTTCATTTCTTTGGTGCTGCAGAATAGTCAGCTGAAATATTTCAACTGTCAGACTTTTTCCTTCTTGAAAAAATCCTGCAAGAAATAAAAGCTCAAGTAATTTTGTATCTCCAGTTCTACCAGTAATAGGAGTACTAGAAGACCTGTCAAGTCTGTACTTTGATGGCATTTTTATTTGGTTGCAGAACAGAGCTCAGAGCATAGATATGCATATTGAGATGAAGTGTAGATTTTGTCCTTCAAATTACAGTTTCCATGCCTTTGAATTTCACCCAGTCAGCATTCCAGATTTCAGGCCCTTTCCTTGTAACCTTCCTATGACAGTTTCCTGACATCTCTTGCTGTCATCCATATTCAATCAACTTAGAGAGACAGTGCTTGTAGTGTGTGTTTTAATTTGATTCTTTTGAAAGGTAACTCTTACGCTGGCTCTCAGAAGGGACTGGCATATTAGACAAAGCACAGGAAGTGATTAAAAAAACAATAATTGGAACAACTAATGAATTTTAATTTCTATCATTTTTATTTTGTTCTATCTGATTTGTTGTCCTCATTTACAGAGTCAGACCACATATCCATAAAATTTCATACTTTATTCCTCAGCTAAGTTATTACTGCTTTCACATGTTAAAACTCCAGACAGCAGACTTCATAGCAGAATGGATAATTTAACTAAAACATTTCACTGAATTTATTTATGATGTTTTTTCCTTGTCTTGTTGCAATGAGTGTATCTGCGCGATAATGTTTTGCACTCGCTGGACTGATTAAGAAGATTCTAAATTCAATTGCACTATTATAATATTCATATTGCAATGAAAACGTCTAAATTGCAAAGACATTTTCACAATGAGAACATTTAGTCATAGGAATAATGTCCCCAGGGAAGTGGTGGATTCCCCAACATCGGACACTTCTAAGATGCAGCTGGACAGTGTGCAGGACCATCTTGCCTGGACTAGATGATCCTTGAGGTCCCCTCCTCATCTTTTTTCAAATAATATGAAATAAATTATGTTAGGTTGTTGCAACTTCTTTTTGCAAGACTCTAGGTAAATTATGTTTTACTTCGGCAGTGTTTGCTCTGAATTTGTTTCTATGACCCAAAGTGAAAGAGAGAATATAGAATATGTTGAATTAATCACAGATACATTTTATTTTGCATGTTGATTGTATTGCTGATTATTGAAGGATGGAACATATGACACAGGAAGCATCAAATGGAATTCTGATATAATCATTTAGAACAGACACTCCACATTTACAAAAGAATTCCTGTTATGAAAATAGCAAGGAACAGGTTAGAGAATGAAATGGTTTCAGTGGTTTTTAGATGGACTCATGAGTATGAATTCTTACTGCTCTTACAAATCATGCTTTTCTGAGGGTTCAACCATTAGTTGAAGAATTCAAATCAGTGTTTCAGGATTTCCCCACAAGGACACTAGATGCTTATCCTTATGTCTCATGCAGCTTGACAGAGTGTAATTCGTCTCTTACTTCAAATTGTCTTGCTGCCTCTGTTTAAAATATTAACAAGTCCCAAGCAGATCAGACAGGAATGTAGAAAGTACATGTAACTCTGAAAGCACTCAGGTGTTTTTTATTTTAGTTTGTTTTCTTCCTTTATCTCTGAAAATAGATGTTTGGAAATATCATGTTACTGCAGTAAAAGAAGAACAATTTCTGAAGAGAGGTTGTAAGCGGAGCTGATTATCAGCAGAGGCAACTGTCGGTACTTGGAACGGAGAGCAGACAGAAGCACTGAGCAACGCTGAGATTAATAGCACACACAAAAAAAGTTCACATGTGATAAAGAATCAAAAGAAAGGGAAAACATAATTTAAAAATTACAGTAGAAGAAAAAACTGATTTACCCCAAGACATCCATGACAATCTGACTTCCTAAATGAATCATTTCTTAATTATATATTGCTACTTAGGAATACAGTAGACTCTCCATACGATCCCGAGGAAAGATATTTTTCAGCTCTACTGTACTGAACTGGAAAGGTGATTATGTTGGCAGTCCTGGCACACACACATTAAAGTTTCAAAATATGTATGTGCATCTATATGTATTTAGTAATTTATACAAGAATTCCCATACACTAGTGTAACAGATTTCTTCCTAGATATTATGCTAATCTATTCATCTCAGGAGAAAATTCCTATTCTAGCTCAATTTTTAACCTAGTGCAGAACTTGAAAAGAGATCAGGTATAGAGTTCTACTGAGAAATCTCAGCAATTGGCCAAATTTTCTACCTAAATCATGGCCTCTGCCATCCACAATCAACTGGCTCATGCTGTTCTGAATATTCTCCCCTTACTATCCCTTTATTGTATGTTAAATAAGTATGTACATATGTGTATGTTTGTATATGTGCGTACACCCCCCCATGCACACAGATGCATATCTGAGAGCTTCTGCCACTTCCCAGGACTTTAGTTTGAAGAAATACTTGGATGACAGTTGTGCTACTTTCAACACAACCTTTCTGAAATGTCTGTTGAGTTTGATTTTGGTGACATCATCTATTTTGACCTGTATGCTTCAGGCCACAATTTAAATAAAACCTGAGAAAACTTTGTCATCAAATACTCTAAGAAGGAGGTAAATAGTATGCAAGAAGGCATCCAACATCAAAGTGGGAAATAAAAGACCTCTCTGTCAGCTCCTGTTCAGAATCTTTACAAGTATAATTCTTTCTCTTTTTCAGTCTAGTCTTTAGTCCTGAAGCCTCAATGCTTTTTTTTTTCTTTTTTTTTTTTAATGGCACTTTTATAATTGGCTCACTATTGAGAGTTTGCTCTAAATATTATTAGTGAGCAATTATGTAGTCTTTTCTAAATTTATCATACTTGTTTTAAGAAGGAACCAGAATGTTTGTTACAGGACAATCAGGGTTCTTTATTTATTCATTAATGAGCAAAGCAGTACATCAGATCTTGTATGTCAGAGGCTGCAATTCCATACATATCGCTTCTGAACTATAGGATCATACCTGCTCTTTTTATAAAAACACATGAAGAGGAAAGTACCCTTTAAAATAATACAGTTCTGATCCTTCTCTCTTGTAAAGAAAAATAAGAACAAAATAGAGGGAAAAAAAGACAAAGTATTCCTAAGCAAAATCCTGCAATGTAAATTGTGGTAGTTTAACAAGCTGATGAGTGAAAGTTGGTTAGTTTTGCTGCAATTTAACCAAAATATATATTTGGTGTTCTGACAGAAATGCTTTGAACTATTCTTGCAGCCTGGCACATCCCACCTTCCCTTGTACCTTTTTTGACAGTGTAGCTCTTTCTTGTCTTGTGTTTTGCTGGTGTTTCAGGGAGAATATGGATTTTTCTGTGATGTTATAAATATATTGCTCTTCCAGTTCTATGTGGCTAAGTTCTACAGAACAGGATATGGTCTATTTTTCTTTTTCAGTTGAAGACTGTCAGCAAGTAGAACTCTGGAATGTGTTAGGAGATTAAATTGTACACTAGATCTGCAATGAATGATAAGTAAATGGTGAAATACCCTCATTTTGAATCTTACATATAATTTTAAGTGTTGATTCCATCAAGGAAGGAAATGTAAATTGATCCATAAGCCTTTATGCACCTTACGTATTTTCCCAAGGATCTCTTTAGACTACTGAGAAAAAAACAGGGCTTTATTGTTAATGCTGCTAAGTCAATACTTGAATCACGAACTGAAACTGATTTTTTTCTGACTCATGGATCACTAGAACTGCTAAATTCCAGTTTGGGAACATATTAGCATATGTAGTGCCTGCCAAAATTGCTTCTGGGTCTTCAGAATAAACTAGTCTTTTTAAATAGGCTCTTCGTATTTCATATTGAAAGGTTTTGTAGAAAGAAGGGGAGATGATATAGGGGCAAGTGGGACAATCATTAGGAAGTTTTTTTAACCCTAAGCGTTTTTATCATCAGCCAGCCTCGCTATCTCTAAAATTAAGCAATGAAAATTAATATCATATAAAGAAACCTAAGACAAAACACAGAGTACATAAAAATTCCAAGAGGAATTTTCTTCATCTCTGTATTATTAAATATTCAGGGTTTTAGGTGTAGTATTAAAACTGAAGCAAAGTATGTAGCCATGAAAAAGTCAATCTGTCAATTTGAATCAAATTTGGTGTTCAATTTTAAAATGCAGAAAGGGCCATCATACAGAGTTTTCACCAAAACTAATTATGTTACTTTCTTCAGAGAGATTTCTTAATCTCTTCAACGTTTAAGAGATAGAATTAAGGAAAGAGCTCGAGAAAGTTTTGTCTTCTCTAATTATTTGTAGATAACAGAAAATTGTTGATATTTTTAAGGTTCCCCATGTTTGATGGCTGAAATCTTGCTATTTTTAACATCAGTAAGATCAGAATTTCAGCAGTAAATTATGAGGTTGCTGCTATATGCTGCTAATATCTCTAGCACACAGATATATTTTTGAGTTCTCCACATACCAGTACTGAACTACTGGTATATTACAAGACTCAATTCCAAAAATATTCTAACATATTTGAACATTTATCTGAAACATTGAAAGTATCTTCTGCTAGAACTCAGTAAGTTTGTTCGTACAGATTGTTAGAACTACAGGCTGCAATTAATATAAGAAAATCTTATAATGAGAGAACAGGTTTTGTAACTTTGCAGGTCTTATTGGTTTTGCAGTGTTCCTGAGTTTATGCCTATTCAATACTATTGTTAGCACACATAAGATGTTAACAGCCATGCATTATTTAAAAGCCATGCCTTGACAAGTGATGACAGTTGAACATGACAATTTTGGAGATGCTTATTTGTTAAGACTTCACAATAACCACTTTTCAGACTTCTTGCAAATTTCCTGTTAAATAATAGTTTGAGGCAGCTCAGCAACAGTACTTTATTCTATTAAACTAGAAAATTCCCCCTCAAACCATCTGGGCTGGCAGGTGTTCATCATCAGATCTAGGTTGCTATGAGACAAGAGATTGCTTATGCTAATTAGCAAGAAACTCCAATTTTGCTCATTTGAAACAACTTACTTTTGCAAGGGCGTATTATCAGTACCTGTAAAGCTCAAGGTGTAAAACTCAAGAATGTGAGAAAAAGCTGCTTGAGAGTAAAGCATGTGGTGAGGCTACTCACACATAAAAGCTCTAGGGTTCACCTCTACCTTTCTGACCCATGGACAGCTGTTTTATATGAATGATGTGCTGGTGTTTCTCTCTGTGAGATTAAGTCCCAAGTGCAGCTCAGTCATTCAGTTTAACTAAGAGAAATTAGGAGTGCCTCTCTGAGTTGGAGACATTGTAGTGCTGGATTTTTCTCACGTGAACCTTCGTAATGCTTCCAGGACAGGAGAAGGCAGGAAATACTCTGCAGTTCAAATAGTCCAGTTATGACTTCTTCTTATTGGTATCACTATAAAACTCAGAAGCTCAAACTAAGGTGAATATAACATTCAGTAATGAACATTGTAAAAAGACAATAGACATTGCTGCAGAATTTTCCATATTGTAGCTGGAACAAGCAAAGGATAAAACTCAGTCTAAAATCTGCTTAAATTCAGACAAATTCAGACTCCAGGCCATCTAATCCTGATAACAGTCTAAGCAGAAGAATACAGTTTTGGATCCCAAAATTCCCTACCCACTTGGCTCCCAAAGACTATTGCATATGACCATGTAACCACTTAGATTCTTTCTAAACAACATCAAAATTCAAAGATGGGTTGGGGGAAGTATACAAATATTCACTGCATCCTCACTTAGGCCAAGACGACTGAAAAGGAGCTGAGTTTATCCTAAAGCACAGTTGTCCAGGATTTCACTGTCATAATAGTTTCACTCAAAACTGTAACAGCTGAAGGGATAGCATAGCTAACTTCTTGTACCCGCATCCAGGGTGGAGTTTGCATATTTTTCTTCAATGCAATATATGTAAGGATTTCCAAGAAACCAGAACTTCAAGTCCTCAGGCCACTGGGATAGTCAAACTTGGTTTTGTTTATTGTTATTTTTGCCCCATAAATCTTGCAGAGCTTGCACAAGTGAAAGGGGAAAGGCATCTTGTCAAAGTTTTGCCCATAACTGGAAAATAATACCATAAGTCCAAACTGAGGGTTTGAATTCTGTCCAATCAGTGGAGTCCCCATCACCTTTATCTAATGGCAGTTTCTCTGTTTTTTACAGTACTCAAAAGTAGGATATTTTTCTCTTCAAGTTTCCTCCAC
>VZTO01025062.1:135484-147150 GCA_013400615.1 Syrrhaptes paradoxus | reverse complement strand
AAAAAAAAAAAAAAATCTGAAAGAGGTTTCCAGAATGAATAAAATTGTGTAGAAGTATGGGGACTAATTCCCTCTTATCTGCATTCTGGACTTCTAGAAATTGTTTTGTGGTTTTTTTCCCCTATAATTTTCATTAGTTTCAGGAAATACAAGGTAAAAATGCAGAGTACACCAGAAGAAGTGTAGGTGGTCTGTGGACATATTTCTTCTTTATTTTTCCTTTTTGGACTGGTTTGTGGAATAACATTCTTCTTAAATAGAAAGCATTTATTAAAGAAAACAACAGCTACACATACTGATATTCTACACAGAATTTATTCTAATGTGGTTCTTCTTGTTAAACAGGAACCATATGTTATTTAGACCTCTATGCAGGACCAAAAAACATCTCATAGCTGGGAGATGTGCTAGAGGTGAACATATGAGAATGTGAGACTGGAATATACATTGTGGGTGGAGGGCACCTGTTGCAATTCACTGCCATTTCAAGTGTTTATCAGCTGCTTCTTAGAAGAAGCTGTTTGATGTTTCTATGGTACTTCTGCCTAATATTGTTCCAGAACCTCACTGTTTTCTCTGTTGATTAGTACCCTTATGCCAGCCCACACAGTTACGCAGGTAAGAGAGAGAGCTGATGGTCAAGGACAATTTGTGAAGAGCATAAAGGTCAGATTTGATGTTTTCCACAAATAATTGCCCCACTTCATTGCTAGCTGTGCTAGCAAACTTTCTTTGTAAAGTGCATTTAGCCAAGGAAGTGACTCTAGCTATTTTTGTTCAGTGTCTTTCACAGATACTTTCAACATAAAACCTAGAAGAAGCACAAAAGGAAATTTGTGTCTAGATAAGGAGACAATCATTGTTCCATTTTTTGACTTCCACTGGTCTCCTGAGATTAGAAACAAGTCTAACCGTAATTTAAACATGTTTTGATCACTCAGGTTTGAGAGGATTGACCTTCACTTGCAGAAGGTTTCTCCTTGTGATCTCTTTCCCCCTTGCAATCTATTAGGGAATAATAAAATAGTTTTAATTTGATATGACATTTTTCTTTTGAAATTATGAGTTAGCATGACTTATTATTTCCTGTCTAGTGGAGATAAATTCCAGACATTATTTACTGTTTATAAACAGTAAAACATTTTGTATACCTCACTGTCACCTTGCAACATGTTTTATCACCCTTTGTTAGAATAAGAATTAGAAATCAAAGCAAACAAATAATCAAAAAGTTCATTCTCCTTCTAACTGATTATTTTTTTCTATTCTGTGTCTTACACAGTGTGGCTCACCTGAGTGGTAGTGAAAACGCCCTAAAAGCCAGCAGATACCAAAGCTATCTCATTATCTTCATTTTGCATTTAAATGTGAGGGACATGAATGACAATTTGGTGTAAACATTAGTTCTGCTTTGTCAGCTCTACCTTGTGTCAGTGAATGACAAGTCTCTATGAACTAATCAAAAGGATATTATTGCTTGAATATATTGAATGCTCTGGCTCCTTTCCCTCCTTGAAGGGATGCATTTCAACTTCCCTTTGCCCAGCTCTGGACTACAATATACTCGATATGGTCCATTACATGTGTATGGTTTATATCTGAATCTGGGTGATTACTGAGAAAAGCTTACGCTGCTGGACAAGATTCTTCTACAGCTGAATCACCTTTTATTGCTCTGCAGGATTTCTACAATGCTTCTCCATTAGTTCCAGATGGTCAATAAGACCGGTTTTTATGCTATTTGCAGAAGCATCCAAACTTGGCAGTAGGATACAGACTAGAGCAGTTCAGACACTTTTCCTAATTCTCCTGTAATAAAACTTGAGATGCTACAGAATGTTAGAGTATCTTTAACATTTGCCTTTATTCTTAGGGGAGGTACTGCACTGATAACCTACCCTTCTGCCCTATGGATAGGTTGCTGCTGGAAGGAAAAGCTGTAGAAGATTCCTGTTGATCAGAGTACAAAGATGATGTGTATGTTTTGAAGTTTAAAGTCACGGATCAATGACACTTTCACATGTAAGCTTTCATATCCTTTTTTTTTGCTCATGTTCTCACCTCAAGTGGTGCTCACCGTAATGCATGTCTGTCAGGAACTCTATTCATGGAGGTCTCCAAAAGGCCTTCAGTGACTTTCAGAATTAGTGAACTAGAAGAAAAAGTAAAATAGCAAACTTTTTCATGCCTGGACCAAATTTATCGCATCATTAGCCCATTGAAAGCCCACAGAAAGCCCACATACATTTTTTTTTTTCCCTACAACACATTGCATTCACTTTCCATTTCATAAGGGCTAGAAAAGCCCATGATAACCATTCAGGCTGACTAGTGGCATAGCAAAGAAGAACTTGACTCTGCTTTCTTTTGTTTCTCTGATATATGCTTTAGATGACTTTATTTAAGTGCTTTTCAGTCAAATGAATTTGGCTGTGTTTCTGAGAGAGCTTTTCCTCCAGATAGGAAATCTCAAATTTTTCCCCAGGTGAACAGAGTTATCAATATTACTTAGTACAGGATGGCATAAGATTGCACAGCTACAGCAGGAAGAAATTGCTCTAGCAGGCAATTTACAATAGGAGGGTTTGAGAATGACACCAAATCACAAAGACATGAGTAATATGGAGGAGGTGTGATCAGCTCTAGTCTCTTTTCCAGTTGGAACAGTGGGAATTTTGAGGTGACCACTGCTTGAACTAACTTAAATCATGGAGTACATATTCCAGTGCATAACATAAGGAAAACAATTTTCTGTTACTGGCAGGAAGCATGGAAAAAATCACCTGAAAATGAACAACTTGGGAACAGACTTTCAGAGAATGTGATTTCATGTAAGAGAGTAATAAACATATGAAAAAATGTTGAGAAGGCAGGTGACTAGAGCTAGAATCAGTAGTACACTCCTGGATTGACATTGGTGTTTTTTTCTATCATATGATTGTATTATTCTTCTGCAATGACAAAAGTTTGCAACGAAAGAAGTTGCACCGATATTAAGTAGCAAATTGTTGCAATAGAAGATTAGAAATGAGAAGCAAGTTAAATAGTTTTGTATAAATTTGCATTCAGACTCAGTGAGTGCAGAGCAAAAGGAGTGGGGGAAATGCCAGTAGGGGTCTTAGAGAATGGAACTTGGGGACATAGACTGTGAAGTAAATATGTAGTATTTACTGAGTACCTATGCTGTTCCACTTACCACTTACCCTTTCACATTTCCCTTAGTTGTGGAAGCCATGGCATGGGTCTTCAATTAAGAAGTAAGGTGCATTTTCCAGTGCCTGGAATGACAGATTAGGTGTAGGAGTTACTTGGTTCTTCTAGTTTAGCTGCTCACTCCCTTGTCTGTGCTTTATTTTCTCTGTCTGGAGATTTGGGCTGATGATCTTTACCTACTTCAGAGGGTGGTCATGAACACTAACGTTTGCTTGGAGATATCCTGTCAGAGAGACACAGACGCGTGCAAAATATCATTAAGAATCATTGTTTTCTCTAGCTGATGCCAGTACTGATCCAGAAATAGATAAATTTGGGCTTGGTAGTCTTGCTGGGAAAACGTAATTGCATCATTTCTACAACAGTGTTAGCTTCCTGGTGCCCTTGAAGAATCCATGCAAACCCACCAGATTCCAGCTGCATTGGATGATCTTGCTGCAAGATCCTACATTAGTAAAAGCTGTTAATTTAAACATTTCATTTTCAGTAACTTTTCTGGTCTATCAGCAGATATTTTAAGCTTCCATGTCATGACAACCACATCTAATCTAAGATGAAGAAAAAATATCTACAAAGAGAATTTTTTGAGAAAGGTATTTTTTGTATTATTTCTGTGACTGTTGTGATTGATGTGACTGTTTTTCAGAAGTTGGCCATTATGAATATTTTTTTTTTTTGCCCGTAGGCACCTGCAGTGATTCTTCCAGCAGCTGATTTAAGCAAAGTAAACAGGTAGCAATGGATTAATTCTGTCACTGTGCTAGTGAAGCCCTTTGAGATTCAGCTACCAGCTAGAACTTCTCAAACCTTGATTTTTCCTTCCCCTTATTTTCTGTCACTAGTACAGAGCTTCTGCCTATCACTTGTTAACATGAACATACCTTGACGGAAATCCCTTTAGTTTTCAAAGATAGAAGTCTACTAGACTGAAAAATATTGGTTATGTAGAAGGAAAACAAGACTGAAACATTTATAGTAATTAGTAACAATTAAAACTACTTAGTTACCATATTGGGGGGAGTTATACATCATGTGGTTTGATACCCTTTCAGTTTTACTTAGCTTAAGGTCTTTTTTTCCCCGGTTAATATGATACAATCTGTCATATGAGAAATTCCTGCCTTAGTGGTTACCAGACTGAAGCTGATTAATGAGGTACCCATTTTTCTTTATATCTGTAAAGCAAAGTGAAGGAGACTGCAGCAGATTAATATTATAAAAGAATATGGGAGCTAACATGTCCAATGAAGGGTTTAGAAAAAAATATGAAATACCGCAAACTTGTAGCTTACCTCTAGAAATACAAACTGTGCTTTAACTTGAACTCACCTCCTGTCAGATAAATCTTTTACTTTAATTCCACCAGAAACTGTTCTCCTGATTATATTCCAGACAGAAGAAATCCCAGCTGATACACCTCCTATCCCTGCACGTTTTAAGTCTTACAATATTTGGTCACAACAACCCCCTGCAACTCTACAGGCTTGGGGCAGAGCAGCTGGAAAGCTGCCCAGCAGAGAGGGACCTGGGGTGCTGGTTGACAGGTGGTTGAACATGAGCCAGCAGTGTGCCCAGGTGGCCAAGAAGGCCAGCGGCATCCTGGCCAGTATCAGTATCTCTACAAATACCTGAAAGGAGGGTGTAGTGAGGTGGGTGCTGGCCTCTTCTCTAAAGTAACAAGTGATAGGACAAGAAGAAATACCCTCAAGTTGCACCAGGGGAGGTTTAGGCTAGATATTAGGAAAAATTTCTTCACTGAAAGAGTGATCAGGCATTGGAACAGGAAGTGGTGGAGTCACCATCCCTGGAGGTGTTCATGAAACGTGTGGATGTGGTGCTTAGGGACATGGTTTAGTGAGTTAGGTGGTGTGGGTTGACGGTTGGAGTTGATGATCCTTGAGGTCTTTTCCAACCTTAATGATTCTGTGAATCTATGATTCTATGAATATATATATATAAATTATGTAAAGCTCAAAAGCTCTCTAGTAAATAAATTTTTTTCCCACTCTTGTCCTCAGTGGACTCCAGAAGCTTTTCTGATAGGAGGAGTGGGACTACATATAGGTGAGGAAATAGTGGGAAAATGCTAGTGGAAGCTTTGGAATTGGCTTTATTCTGAATTAAAACTAGCTTTTTATTCCTTACGTGAGTAATGTTGGGGAACTTTGTAGCAGCCAACATCTGAGGTGCTGCAAATAATTGACTGCCAGAAGACCCAAAAGCAGAAGAAAAAAAAATCCTTTTTCAGTCTGATGAGGCTGCATATCAAGTGTTTTCTCTCCCACATCAAAGACCTAAGTTGTTTCCTTCAATTATTTGATTAGGTTGATTTAACCATGGATAACAAGTCTGTCTGTAGATAAAGTATTCTCATTCTGATATGGCTTTAACTGCTCAGAAGAGGTTAGCATAGGTTAACTCTTTCTTTGCTGTAGGTCTTGCCATGTCACCCGTTACTGAGGCGTTTTTTCTAACCTTGTCTAGCTATGGGAGACTGCATGTAATAAAACAAGGACAATAAGGAGCTTAGGGAGAAGACTGCATGTAGAAGTAAAAAGTAAAGTTAAAATTAAGAGAAAATCCTTAAAGATTCAGTTCAATCCTCTGTGTTTACTTATTTGCTCAGAGTGCAAAAGGAGCCCTTTTATAGGCAGATTAGCATGTACATCCACTGCAGGAGAACTTGCAAACCTGTGATGGATGCCCATCCTTAAAATTACTGCATGCTTCTCCTTCAGGTTCAACATTTTGGACAGCTATACAGATTTTAGTTTTTATCCCTACTTGATTTTTTTAAAATATGTTTTTTCATCTATGTATTTGCATTACTTGATTTATGATATACAGAACCCAATTTTATTTTATGATTTGGATTTAATGCTGTGCAAGCACTATTGGAAAACTCTCATGTAAACTTGGTTGTGTGCAGATATGTTTAGGTTCAGAACGGTTACAATGGAGCAGCAAACCAAATAGAGCAAACAAGAAGGAACATGGCACAGTGATGTAATTATAACATGCTAGTTTAGTAAGAGCGTAGTCCAGCAGTTTAGAACCTAAGTGTTGTTTTAGTATAGAGAACTGTTCACAACAGGAGTTCTGGTTGTGTACCGCTGGCTTCTCCAGTGTTTCCCCAGACTCTGCACTTGTACCTTATGTTATTCACTTCTACTTAATGCAAGATCAGGGAGTATGGAAAGGAAACACAGATAAAAATGATTAAACAAAGAATTACAAATAGTTCAACTACAAAAACTGATAGTCTGAATATACAAGAAACTAATTTTTTTCTCATTTGCATTGGTCTAAAAAGGCAGTAATAATCTTAGATTTATGCTAACAGAAAGCCAGTGTAGCATTCTGATCAACTCTGTTGCAACTCGATGTGGCTAAGTATTTTCCTTTTGGTCATCCAGCTCTTGTCCATATAGCCAAGGCAGGACCATGTACAAAAGCTTGGATTTTCAGCATTTGTAGCTTCAGTAAATTTTACACAGACCCACAGGTTCTTCCTAAAAATAGTTCCAAACAAGAAACAGACTTTCTAGACTGTAGTAATGCACTGGGTAAGAGAAAGTAGGTGTAGAGGTGGTGGTGTTTTTCCAACCATTACCTATTGGCCATAACCTGCAGTGGTTCATCTCAACCAAAATGAATGCTGGCTCATTTCTGAGGTCTTTCCTCCAGCATTTCTGGAAGAGATGCCAAGTTCATGACTGTGCCCCAAATGACATAAAATATGAGGCAATCCAGGCATTGGTTCATAAAGACTTTTGGAAAAATATACATCAAAAGTAAAAGCAGCACCCTTCAAATCTGCAAAAAACCTTAGGAGGAGTATTGGTTCAATCAAGAAATGACTTGCTCTGTAATGTTTATTTTCCTCAGTGCTTTTAAAAAGGCTTATAATGGCAATAACCTTGGCACAGAACACGGGCTTAATGATGGCTCAGCTTTCTTCAAGACATAATCTTTCCATTTGGTCGTTAATTCCCGTCCGGTGCCAAAGGCATTTGACTGCAGTATGTTTTGTTCATGGAGGTTACACAGGCTGCTACCTATGAAGATTTGCAAATGTAAATTCAAGACCAAATTAACTTCTTCACATTTTTGGCCACAAATCTCCAGCCTTATTGATATATGTGTCTGTGGAGAAAAAGGACTCTAACTCTAGAGACTTTGAACACATCTTGCTGCAGAAGAAAAGAAGAAAGAAGGGAAGGGAAAAATAGTTACATCTCTTTGGCACCCTGGTTCCCCTTTGGTTTGCCCACACTGAGGTGCAGTAGCTGTGGTTTTTCCACCGTCAGGGCTTTACTTTCTCTGTAACTGTGACTCCCTGTGTTTCTCAGTGTGGCAGGTTTCATGAGTAGTTTGGTTGTCTGTTAATTCGTCTTTGATTCTTTTTCCCTCTACCCTGTAGTTCCCCACTGAGGGTGCAGACCAGGTTGTATGGAAGGAGTTGGTGTAGGTGCCATGCTGTCCTTCCTGGTAGCTGGCATTCTGGCCACTGGCCGCTGAGTCAGAGATGAACTGGTGAACCTCTGTCTCCACAGTACAAATTAACAAAAAGGAAGAGCTGGGGCTGACTTTTGATCAGTAGACTGCTTTATACAGAGTAGCATAACCCTCTACTATCAAGGTCAAGAGCTAATCTTTACCACAGCTGTAACAAGACAGCAGGAGCATGTTCCAAAGCTATTTATCAGTGCAGAGCAACACCAGAGAAAAGTCAGGATGCAATGCATATTATAACAGAATTGCTTAGCACCTCAGTGCTGTTTCTTTAGCTGGCGCTATCAGATTCCTTGCTAACCTCTCTCTGTTGATTTTTGTACTATTTGCTCTTATTTTTGAGGTTTCAAATGGTATTTAGTGTGTGTAATTTATAAAACATTTAATCCTCTTTATTTTTAAGAAGTTAACCTGTAAATAAAAAAGGCAAAGTCTGTTACTTTCTATTGTTTCAGAGCTGAAAGTCTTCCATCTAAAGCTTCCTATATCACTTTCTATATATGTTACCATATCTCTCTGAGGAAAATGAAAATTAAAAAGCCTACATTTACCACCCCTCTCCAAATCTGGCTCTTAGACAAGAATATCAAGACTAAGTACATAAAAGATTTCTCATATGTTCAATTGACTGTCTGACAATGCCAGTCTGAGCCCTTCAGAAGAAGAAATGTGATAGCACTGCATTTTCTTTCATTTTTCATACTGCAGTTGAATCTGATTTCATCTTAAGCGTTTGGATGCTGCGTGAACAATGAAGTATGAATTGAGAGGTAGAGAGAGATTCTGTATACCTGGAATATAATTTCACAGCCACATTTGTAGCCGTAGAATTGCAGATGGTGTGAAAACAGTGCTGATTAAAATAATCAGTCTAGCACTTAATAGCACTTGTCATTTTCAAATACAGCACATTAATGGATTGATCTTTGCCACACCCTATGCAGTATTTTCCTATGCATTTCTTATATACATAAACTGAGAAACTGCACACAGAGGGGTCAAATTCTAATGTAATTTGTTGTTATAACAGCTCTTGGTCTCACTGAGTACTGCTCTATGACAAGAATAACTGCTTTCTGGCGATGTTAATTTCTTACTGAAATCAGACACTCAGTTAATAGTCAGGTTGGGTAAAGTAAGGAATGTAAAGAAGCTGGCACTGTCATGATATAAACTCTTTTTCTAGCCCCTTTCCTCTCTCTTTCTTAGATTGTTCTTCTGTCATCATAGCAGAGAAATATGTGCAACATGGGCCAGTTAAATAAGGCCTAACCAGTTTTAGCCTCTGAAGCTTCACTGGTCATCGGCCACAGGCTTTACATGTTACCTTCCTCTTCTTCCTTATATCACCTTTTGTCAGGACAGTTGGGAGTGAATGGGAGAGCAGCTGTGATGGCTGAGACAGCTAGGTCATTCACAATGAACAGAATAAGGAGATGTTACATTGCTTAGGTACCAGAACAATTTTTTTTTTTTTACTGTGGCTTTTTAGAGGGGAAAAAAAATCAAACAGAAAACCAGGCATTATACAGTAGATGGAGCTGGCTTTTGGACTGTAAAGTGTATTTTTATTACATCATTTATCTCAAAATAAGTAATTGAAGTTCAGCAACTCCTGACAGGAAATATCATGCAGACCAGCCTTGTTTTAGGCTGAACTAGAAGCATCTATCATGTAAATTATCTCTGAACCATGCCAGCAGGCTGCATACATTGAAGGGATAATGGGTGGATGATATATTTTGTTATCCTAGGACTTATTTATCTACTTCAACTTTTTTTTTTTTAAACAACCAGCTATAGTGATAGTTGCCAAATATCTATACAACAGAAGAACATGATTATCTAAAGGGCTTGAGGACATATGAAACCATAATCAAGTACTGAAAGATGAGATGGGGGACAGTCTCAGGTCTGCTTATATGTCATGTTTTCTTCCCCGTTTCCAATCAGCTGTGTTCTCCTTTTCTCTGTAAGAAGCCAACACCAAATTTAGGATGTCCAAGACCAACCTAAAAGGTGCTAAGACTTCTTTGTGTTCCCTAAATGCTACCTTCCTTTATTTCTTATTTAAATCATCAGGATCTGATGGAATAGAGGACATATCTGTATGGTACAGTGAAGTGTCCTGAAGAGATACTGGAAAAATTGGCATAACCGGTACTAGAAGCAGTCTATGTGCACTTGTTGGAAATTGCTGTCACAAAACCTTACAGAAGGGGAAGTTGATACTTATTTTCAGAAACTCTAAATAAATTGATTTAACCCACTCACATTCTCACATCCACATACTCACAAACACTAGGATGTGTGTGTCTAAGATCAATTTTGTGCCACATGGGGGCTGAGATGTGCCGGCTATTGAGTGCTCATCACATTCTGGAGTTCTTGCTTGATGATGCTGAATTAGGTTGGGAACTAATCTTTTATACTCATTAAGAGTCAACAGTTATTATAGGATTGTCCTCTGCTATAGAATTGTGCATAAGTCCCCATAAATCTTAAGCAAGGTTACTGCTCATTCTCCATTTTTTATTGTTTATAATATATGTTAGGAATATATGCATTTCTAGATAGCTGTAGTCTGTTTTTCTTGTGGGCTAACAAGAGAAGGAATGGCATATGCGATGGGCTGTGACCTTGATGCCATCCTCCGGTTGTCAAAGTGCAGAATCTCCCCCTGATGAATCATCTATGCTATGGTTTTACCAGAGTGCAGGCTTTCTGGTCTTGACATGAAGAGCACATTTCTCATTTCTGTTTCTGGGAACAGTATGCTTTATTATCTATGCAGACAATTATTTTAACTCTTCTTCTACTATTTCACCTGGTGCTTGCAGACATCCACTTCCATTCATACTTAATTTGTGCTAATCTTAATATTTCTATTGCAAGTCTTTATACATCCATCAGAGCAACTTAGATTTAGAGTAAGTAAACCTGGGCAGAATACCAAGTAGCGTGGCCGTGGACATACATAATCTGCTTTGAGTCTGAGAAGAAACATAGGGTTTAAATCCTAACTCAGCTTGAAACAGTTTAATGTTCCAACTCTGAACCATGAATTTTCCTGGTCATGGTTTCAAAACTGTTACTCTTACAAGGTCAACAGAACATCAGCAAGAGACTAGCCCAGGTTTACCAGGTTAGTTACAGTGGACTAGCTTGGACAACTACTCTTGTTCTCAGGCTGTTACAGTTTTTCTATAAGTTTTCCCTGCTATGCATATATTCTCCAGACAGTGCATGGTTTGTAGCCTCGTAGGTACTCATCACCACTTCCACAGTTCTCAAATGGCAAATCAAGCAATAAGGGTGAGTTTCCTCAGTAGCTCAGCCAACCTCACAGCTCACTGTCACTGAACTGATGTGCAGTGTTATTGGCTGCGCAATCACTTTCTGAACTGAGTTAATACAGCAGCTAGTTAAAGATCAGCCATCACAAACACCAGTTTCTTTATAGCAGTACAGACCTAGTATTTTGCACATCCTATCAATGGTTAGCAAACAGAACACTGTATGAATCTAAAACACACTAATACAAGCATTTGCNTTTTTTTTTTTACTGTGGCTTTTTAGAGGGGAAAAAAAATCAAACAGAAAACCAGGCATTATACAGTAGATGGAGCTGGCTTTTGGACTGTAAAGTGTATTTTTATTACATCATTTATCTCAAAATAAGTAATTGAAGTTCAGCAACTCCTGACAGGAAATATCATGCAGACCAGCCTTGTTTTAGGCTGAACTAGAAGCATCTATCATGTAAATTATCTCTGAACCATGCCAGCAGGCTGCATACATTGAAGGGATAATGGGTGGATGATATATTTTGTTATCCTAGGACTTATTTATCTACTTCAACTTTTTTTTTTTTTTTATTTTCTACTTTATTTATATTTGTTAAATTTTTATTATATAGATTAATTTTATTATCTAGA
>VZTO01025062.1:114692-134830 GCA_013400615.1 Syrrhaptes paradoxus | reverse complement strand
TACCAGAGTGCAGGCTTTCTGGTCTTGACATGAAGAGCACATTTCTCATTTCTGTTTCTGGGAACAGTATGCTTTATTATCTATGCAGACAATTATTTTAACTCTTCTTCTACTATTTCACCTGGTGCTTGCAGACATCCACTTCCATTCATACTTAATTTGTGCTAATCTTAATATTTCTATTGCAAGTCTTTATACATCCATCAGAGCAACTTAGATTTAGAGTAAGTAAACCTGGGCAGAATACCAAGTAGCGTGGCCGTGGACATACATAATCTGCTTTGAGTCTGAGAAGAAACATAGGGTTTAAATCCTAACTCAGCTTGAAACAGTTTAATGTTCCAACTCTGAACCATGAATTTTCCTGGTCATGGTTTCAAAACTGTTACTCTTACAAGGTCAACAGAACATCAGCAAGAGACTAGCCCAGGTTTACCAGGTTAGTTACAGTGGACTAGCTTGGACAACTACTCTTGTTCTCAGGCTGTTACAGTTTTTCTATAAGTTTTCCCTGCTACGCATATATTCTCCAGACAGTGCATGGTTTGTAGCCTCGTAGGTACTCATCACCACTTCCACAGTTCTCAAATGGCAAATCAAGCAATAAGGGTGAGTTTCCTCAGTAGCTCAGCCAACCTCACAGCTCACTGTCACTGAACTGATGTGCAGTGTTATTGTCTGCGCAATCACTTTCTGAACTGAGTTAATACAGCAGCTAGTTAAAGATCAGCCATCACAAACACCGGTTTCTTTATAGCAGTACAGACCTAGTATTTTGCACATCCTATCAATGGTTAGCAAACAGAACACTGTATGAATCTAAAACACACTAATACAAGCATTTGCAGTAGTACGGAGTTGCATCTCAGTGTATTATGCAACTTTAAGTGTATCCTCCACTTCTGCCCTCTTAAATAATTTGTTGCACCATGTTGGAAAAGTCTGTTCCAAATCCACATCTTCTTATTTGTGCAGTAGTTTAGAAGCAATAGCAATCACCCATCCTAAGCCAAGCAAGAAATATTGATATCCACATTAGAAGGGAGTAAAACTCACTGCTTTGAAACATGAGGAGAGTGAGAGAAGACAGCTGGAATTATTAACAGTTTCATTGACCTGTTCATAAATTACTTGAAGGAATGTCCAGAGAGACCTTGATTTTAAGAGGTGACCGAAATGACCACAGGGAGCTATTATGCATTCTTAAAAGTGAGTAAATCTGTATTAAGTGAGTTAATAGCATCACGAGCTTGTGCTCACAAGGCTGCTGTAATGTAGAAGAGAACTAAAGCAAATCAAAGTCAGGTATGGTATAAAATTTAGGAGTGACTTCAAGCACTAGATCAACCTGCCCCATGTTGCAGCTATCTGTTTCAAGTTTATGTACAGTGCCTGCTAGTGATATCTTTTATATGGTTTCAGTTACTATGCTGATTTCAATGAGATTGCATATGTATGACTGTAATTGCACATGGCAAATCACACAGAAAGATTCAAACTAAGTGTTACAATCTTATTCATTAAGAGAAGCATTGTATTTCTCATGTGGGTCCTTTGGTTACTGACAGCATGTAGAGCCACATGGTATTGAATCTGAGATATTCAATGCTATGAGCTGGGGTTTCAGAACTGGATCCTAGCAACAAACTCATTTCTGTGTCCAGATAATTTACAGTGCTTTTGGGCAATTTGCTTAATGTTGACTTTGGGGTCAGGAAATACGCATTTTCATTGAAAAAATAAAAGGAATTTGTCATTATGGCAAACAACTGAAAGAAATTTGGTATTTTAAATTAGTATCTTTAAATTATTACTGAAAGCATTGACTAATAAATCAGCATAAATTCTTATGTGCTCATTTATTATTGTTACTCCTTGCTAGTCCATAGGATGCCTGGCAATATCAGAGAAAGAATTACAAGTTGTATTACAAACTGTACCCCATCAGCAGCATCTGTGAAGTGGTAGAGGGTAGGTCTCCCTATGTATGGCAGTACATGCATGCTCATAAAGATTAATTTGTTATTGAAGAGCAGCCTCTTGTTAAAAATACATGTGCAACAGATGTTAAGCTGCACCCAACTTTATTATTTACTGATATTAGGAAAGTGTAAGAAAATTATTATCCAATTATAAGGCACAAGAATTCAGAGATACGGATGGATGTAATTATCTAGGCTGAGTCAGAATATGATGTCTGATAGTTTTAGTTCCCTTTAAAAAAAAAAAAAGGCACTGATGATCACTTTTCTTTTGAGCCTTGGTTGTGCAAGAATGTTGCAGCTCTACCAGCCTCAGGCTCTTTGCGCTGCTCTAAGGCAATGATCCAGCACAGTGAGGAACACAAGTGCTTATTGAGTCATCACAACTACCTTCTGCTGCTCAAAAGAGGAGTTTAAATTGCCCCAAACTAATGGACAGACCTCTACTAGTGTGAGGGACTCTTCAGATACTATAGGGTCATGGTAGGAGGAGGAGCAGATGACTTTTTTTTGTTCTTCAGCAGTTGCCATGGGGTTCAGGGAACAGAACCAAACTAGCCCAGTTTACATTGTCCTTTAGGGGTAGGTGAATTCAGTAGTTCATTGACACTGAAAGAAAAGGTCTCTCTCCTTTTTCCTACTCTTCTGTTTCTCTCTTCATCTTCTCCTTTTCTGTCATGCAGTCCCATCTTGTCTCTCTGTTCAGTTCTTACTGTAGTTAATCCAACTCTAACAATTTTCTGTGGGCTACTTGTCTCACAGTCATGAAAACTGAATCATCTTGTTGGGAGTCCAACAAACACTGCTTTTGGGTGTATATGGGTGGAGGGTAGTGAGCAGGAAGGAGGGGGCTCCCCTTTTTTCACCTTGTGAGGGGGTAACTATTCTTTGGTTTGCTAGGACTTCTGTGAGTGGTTCAGACTGCACAGAAGCTGTTGTTCTTCTAGAAGGTGATGCAGAAATAGGTGAGACAGCCCTCTAGAGCTTCAGCGATCAACTCACCAGTGACGGTCCTGCCTCTGTGTTTCTCACACAGTAGTTGACTAAGCTGAAAATTGTCTATCTTCTAGTTTTCTCATCAAGTCTCATCAAGACATGATGCTTTCTTTGCCCCTTCCAGGACAAGTTCTCTACACAGAGATAGAAGCTGAGACAGACTCTTCCACAAGGTCTCCTTAGAGATGACAGAAGGAGCCAGTGAACCAGAATGAGGAGGCAGTAAGAAAATGTGCGATTCAGTTTATCTCGTTATACCACAAAGGTAGGTAAGTATTTGTGACTTGAAGTTCTGAGAGATCCTCTGTGAGTCCTAACTCCACATACACTTTGAATTTTAACATAGGATGTGCTATAAATAAATGCAGTGAACAGAGATTGAAAACCTTTGGGTGTGGCAGTAAGAAAATGCAGCTGATCTGCTTCCCATTTAAAATCTTGCTTCTCCAGTTCCTCATTGCTCATTAAGAGTCCAGATACAGCATTTTATTTCAACCCACAGTCTTAAGCAGCAACTGTTGCACATCTCACTTTCTGGAGAGCAGAGCTGCTTAAGGAAACACAACTTTTTTTTGACAAGTTTAGCTGATAAGAGGAACTGTGCTGACATCTACCTGCACTTCTCAAAAGCATTTAACTTCATACCACATGACGTTCCAATTAAAAAATTTGAACTATGCAAAATTAATGTAGTGCATAATAAATAGATTATAGTTGGCTGATAGATTTCAAAAAAAAGAATTGTAAATGAGGAATCATCATCCACAGAGGGTATTTCCAGCAGGGTTCCACAGGGATCTTTTCCAGCCTGATACAATTCAGTAGTTTCATTAATGGTTCACGAGTGAGGAAATTAGTGCCTGTAAAATTTGCAGAAGATACAGTATTAGCAAGAGTAAACAGTGGTAGAGCTGGATCAGTTTGACAGATCAATCTAGTTCATTTGGATAGTGGGTCTTGTTTAACCAGCACAAATGCTAATGTAGCCAAATGCAAGGTCGTGTGTTTGGGAACAGGGACAATAGGCTACTCATGCAGAGTGGGTGCTTGCTTCCAGGGAAAAGGTGACCCCAAAAGGAGTTAGAAGTAACGGTGGCTAATTGGCTGAACAAGAGCTCTCAGTGTGATGCTGTCATTGAAAACTAATGTGACCTCGAATGAATAAGCAGAAAATTATTGAATAGGAGCAGGAAATCAGAGAGTATGACTCTATGTAGTGATGTGCTCTTATGGAACTTTGAATGAGACCATTAGATGCATCCCTGATTTGGGAGCTGAGCCTGTACTGTGGGAGGTGAAAACACTGCACAGCACAGCCCTCTGAACATGGTATGCTGAACTGAAGACACCAAAGGAAGTTCTCTGTCACCAGAGACCTGTCTGAGTTGCACCCTTCCTTGACATGATATAATCTGTAAAGGAAGGGCAACATCCAAGTTGCTCTGTGTTTTTGTGGTGAAGTGTCAGTCCCAGCTAGGGAAGACTGAATAGAAGCGGTCAGCATCGAATACAATGTTGCTGAATAATAGAAATGGTGTAATCATGATTCTTGATTATTTGATTCATATTTTAGAAAACTCAAGCCCATTGCCTGCTTGAAGGAGTGAGGAAGAAAAAATGGATGGAGAAGAAAACTATGTGTCAGCTAAATAATTCATCACATTACATTGCTGATCAGCCACCTGAGTAGGTAACAAATGTGTTGTGAGCCTTTTCCTGCTCAGCACTGACTTCACTGGTTAATACTTTCATTCAGATGCTAGCATTTCTATTGAGTTTACAATATAGATGCTGAAGAAAACACTACAGCTAGTGACAGAACTCAAATGTATGCCTGTACCTCCTGAGATCTGTATCCCACTCTGTTTCTGGACTATACTTGCAGCACTGGGAAAAAGGCACTTTCTAAAGACGTGGGCTTCCTTCCTCCCTCCCTCCTTTCTCTCTTTCTCTCCCCCCTTCTCCCTCCCTCCTTTCCTCCTTCTTTCCTTCCCTCCTTCCTCCCTCTNCTGTTGAAAATAAGATTTTGAATAATGATAGCAAGAGTAAAACCCGCTCTGAATTTTATAACACGAAGTGTTGCAGATATCTGCTTCTGGGGATCAAGGAGTTAGTCAAGGGTATCTCTTCTGTGTGGTATCTCTTCCCACCCGCCCCATCTCTCCCAGGTTGACAGGGGAGAGATCAACATGAAAACAAGTGAACAGTTTCTGACAAATAGCTTATATTGCAATTTTCTTCTGTTCTCATTTTCTCTGATTGCTTATGCATTGGCTGTGGATTTTTCCTATGACTTAAAAGAAATCAGTATGCGATATTTAATTTTTAATATTGGGTATTCAAAGCAAACCACACACGCTTGAAGAAGTATGTATTTTGTGGAGAGTGAAAAGGGACATCCAGCTCATATGAAATGATTTGCCTGGCTTAATTAGATCCCCTTCAGCGAGTTCAGTTGGGAATGTGACTGACCTGATGAGGGAGAAAAATCACATGTATGCTAAGGTTACCAGAAATCAGCAGGGCTATGTACTCTTTTAGCCTACAGCAAGCACAAAATGTTTTGTTGTAACTTAAATCTTGTGGACTGGGAGGTAAGTTGAGCTCTCTTGCATTTGCCTTGAGCTGTATCTGAACAGCCAGTGGGACTCAGGTGCTCTGTGGCAGCTTAAGTCTGAACTGACTCTGTGTCTAAGTCTTTAGATTCAACTCTCTTTAAAATGGCTTTTAAAATGGGAGTAGGACTAGAGTTGGAAAGTATCTCCAGCATTATTATGATTATTATTTTTGCTCTCCAGCCATCTTGTTTCAGCCTCACCCCCATGGGGAGAGCAAGTTCTGCATTGAGTTACAAGTTTGTGAATCCAGATGATGTCTATTGCTTGTCTCATGGCTTCAGCTAGTTTCTTTGGTGTGCAATGTACATGACTGGTTGTCTCCTAGTAGAAATTTATTACTTTTAAGATGTCTAATTCTATACTCTGTGTAGACTGAAGTCTTGCAACAGGTGCTGCCTGCCTGCTCTCCAAACCAGTAGTATCATGTCTTGTCACATTCCTGTGGCAGTATCCTACTTGCTGAGGTTGTGTTGAGCATATACATACACATCCTCTGCTTATGGCCCAACTTGCCTTTGCTGATAATAGTGCAAACTCAGGTCTGCCAGATAAGTCTGGTAGAGGTGCCAGAGTGGACACTGAGAAATTAAAATACTTAAAATTATTAGTATATTAGAAATCATCCCTCACTGTAGCAAGGAAAGCTTACTTTCAGTTGTTGAAAAGTCTTGTTTGTCTATCTCCCATATAAACTAAGCAAAACATATTGCCCCCCTCACTATGGATTGATACTCCCTCTAAACAGGTTGTTGGTCAACTGCTTCTGTACCCAGCAGTAGGAATTCCTTTAAAGCATCCCAGTAGGCAGTACAGATGGGTTTGGATGTAAGAGAGGCTTGTGTGCTATGAAATACGGAATGTTGGTGGACATGGAATACGGAAGGACATGCACAACAGGGCAAGAGGCAATGGGCGTAAACTGAAACACAGGAGATTCCATCAGGAGCATCAGGAAATACTTTTTTTACTGTGAGGGTGACCAAGCACTAGCAGAGGATGCACAGAGAGGTTGTGGAGTCTCCATACTCAGCGATATTAAAAAAAAAATCTGAATGTGGTCCTGGGTAACCGGTTTTAGGTGGCCCTGCTTGAGCAGGGGGTTGGACAAGATGGAACCTCCAGATGTCTCTTCCAACCTCAACCATTCACGATTCTGTGTTGATAAACCCTTCATGGCTTGCAGTTTGGTGACTCAGAAGAAAATCTGAGTCTGGCATGTGGCTTCTGGTGTTTGCAAGTCTGGCATCACTGGTAAGAGGCAGAGACCAAAACCCAATATTCCCTGCTGTATTACAACTTGCAAGTCTCTTATCCTCTCTACGGTTATGCCCCAAGTATATGAATATTTACTATGATACTCTAAACTTCATCAGAGAGCTGTGTAAAGTGTTTGGAGATCTGCAGATTACAGGCATTATGGGAGTGGCTGTTCTGTGTTATTCTGTGCCAAGAGCTGTCATGCCCGTGAAACTGGCATGTGGGCATTAACTTAGAGACAAGAAAGTATATTTTTTTTTGCTTGTGGCATCGATTTCCATACAAAAAAAAAAGGTCTCTGTGTGACACAGCAGAAAAGCCTTTCCTTTTCACAAAATTGTTAAAAATAAACACTGTTGCTGTGCTGACAGTTTAATTGGAGTTATCTGCCCAGCTCTTCCACGGATTTTAAAATGCATCTCTGTGCTTCTCTGTGTATTTGCTTATGCTCCTAGACTTCTTCACCTCGTATTGACACAGAAAAGAGAGCTTCGACATTCAGCGAACGAAGCCCTTTCTTTGCCGGCTGGGAGGGCGGGTGAGCGCTTCCTCGGCCAGCAGAGCGCACTGTGACTGCGCTCCAGCCAGCCGGCCGGTCTGCAGGGCAGCTGCTGCCTCATGCTGCCTGCTGCTTCCTGCTGCTTTCACCAGCTTTCCCTTCCAGTTGGCAGTGGCAGGAAGGTTCTTGAAATAGACCCTGCGTGGAAGGGCTCTGTGCCTGCTTTACCTGCACCCTCTTTTTTTCTCTGTGAATCCACGCTGACAGGCTGAGCTGCACCCTCGCAAATGCCGGGCAAGCAGGAACTCTGCCTGGTCAACAGGCAACCGAGCACTCGCACAGCCCTTTGCATTAAGCTTGAAACCAGGGTGTATGGCCTGAATGCATCTGGCTGTGGGCTGACAGAATGGCATTGCTGTCACTCTGTGTTCGCACTGCTAGTCTTCATCCGTTGCTCAAACACAAGATGAAAGGGCAGTGCAGCAGCTGCCCCAGCCCAGGGAGGTTTGACATGCTGCTCTCTCTCCTCTACAAGGCCTTCACTCAAAACAACTTCATCTACACTTGAAGCAAATACTTATTTGTCATTAGCTCTAAATCTTACTCCTTCTGTTTCAGACCTGAAGAAGGACTTGTGTGTTCCTGCAAACTTCTCTGTGCTTTTTCTGCCTTTATTTTTCACACAAACATAACCTCACTTATGTCTTGCAGCAACATGGCTGCAGCAAAGCTAGAGATCCTTCAAGTCCTTGCATAGTGAAGGAGCATAGCACTGCTGGGGTGTTCTGTGATTATTTACATAGTTTGCACGTACTTTGTCTGACTGAAACCACTGCACCATGCAGGCCTAATAATTACACTGAAATGGGATATCTTCTTTTTTAGGAATAGCAAAGAATTTTATAGATGGTATGGGTACCTGTCCTGAAATCAACATACCTGCAGATGTGAAGACAACATTTTGATACTCCTTCTGGGAAGGCTACCAGACCAAATTATATTTGTCCTTAGTATTATCCCTGATTGCTGTGGGATATTCATCACTAGATTAAAGTAGTGTTGGACATCACAAGAACACTGCACCAGAGCATGATTCTTTGTCTATTTTCTGACTGAGTCTTGTAGTTACAGACAGTGTCAAAGGGCTTCCTCAATCTCCTAGCAAGATGGGCTAGCAAGGGGCTGAAGTGTAAGGATTCTTCAGTTCTCATCCCTAGGGTTAAAATATAAATGGGAATGTGGCAGAGGGGTGAGCTGGCTGGCTGTATCCTGTATTTTCTACAGTAACTCCAGTGCTGTTTCTGGGTAATGCTGGCTCAGCCCCTCAAAGTGGTGACCTGCAGACAAGCTGTTGTCAGAGCTATTGTTTCAGAGTCGGTGCACACTTGGGCAGCATCTGTTATAGCTTGGTGTCATAGCACCACAGTGGGAGACATAGCTCCTATGGATGGAGATACTCATGATATAGAGTCTTCAGGAAATAGCGTTAGGTGGCATCTTAATGCTGCTACTTATTCAGTAATGCATAGGTTAAAATAGACAGCCTGTGCTGGGATGGTAGGCCTGTCCTGGGTCAGATGCAAGGGAATTTTCTCTTAAATAGATCCCGTTAGTTGAGGCAGCATCCTCCTGTTTCCTACAGCCCTCCCCTTCATGTAACTCCAGGGCCAAATCCTGCTTAATTTATAGGCTCTGACAGTATCTTAGAGGAAGAATGATAGCATGGTTGCAAAGCACAGGCTATCGCTTAGTATCTAAAGTGCCAATTTTCTGACAAAGTGTGTAGTCTGACACAGTGTTGTATAGTGTCTCAGTTTGATTGGGAACCTCTGTAAGTCACCTCAGATTAAAAAGCGGAGAGCTTAACCTGTTACATTGGTAATGACAAGGAGAAAAGCAAAAAATTCAGGCACAAATCTCCATTCTCTCCTGCCACAGAGATTAAACAAGACAGGAAAATACAATCTACCTGAAATATAACATACGTTTTTTACCCTGTCTGATATCAGTGTATGGTTTCTGTTCACTTCCCCCTCCCCAGGGCTGAGAGAGCTTTACAAGTGAGCACTTGTACACATATCCCCATGAAGTGTTTTGAGGGAAATCCTTTTTGTTTTGCAATGTCCCTAGCTCACAGGATTTAAAGTAGCTTTATCCAAATATCAAGTTTCAGGAAAGGCTTTAAAATTGTGCTGTGAGGGTATAATGAGGGAGATTTCTCCTACTGGCTAACCCAAGGATCTGTCTCTTCAGGACTGGCCAGTCTCTGGTGACAAAATGGTGTACTGGAAAAAGATATGAAAAACTGATTGGCTGTAGGCTGAGTCCCAAACATGATGAAATCACTAAAAATCCCACTGGAGGATTTGATGACTCTCAAAGAAGTTGGGTGATTGGAGGGAGGAGGAGAGGTTGAGATTTGCTGATTAATTTACTCATAAGTATAACTTGTAAGCTTACATTAGGAGCCTTAGCTTTCTGTATAGTCAATGGACTGCACAGAGCAGCTGCTGAAGAAGACAGAAAGCCCAGGGTTGGATCATGTGGAACTGATGCGGACTGAAATCCAAACAGGCATTAACTCAAGCATTGAAAATAAACTTGATGGTTAGGTGGGCAAATAGCTCCTTTCCATTGTGGTATTTACCTGCAATACTACGCGGTTCAGCCTGGAAGAGGTACAGAAATCCCATTCTCCTCCACAGTTATTTGCAAACTTTGGCAGAGCATGTGATGAATTGCTGTGCCATCAGTGAGTGAAGATTTCCAAATGCCTTAGAGAGCAAGGAAAATCCTGGAAGAGGGGATCTTTGTGAGCATCACCATACTCTCACTTGCATATTCAGGAAGAAAAACATAAATAAACAGCAGTGGAAACACTAGGAAATTTCATTTGCAACACAGCTCTGGTCTGCTTGCACCTGCACTGCTAGTGGTGATAGCAATGTTGCATGAAAACCGGAAGGTGAAGTGAGTGGGTTCGATTAATTCATCACCACAGAAAAGTGCAGGAACTTAAACAAAACCTTACACAAAAGGAAAAGTGAAGAACAACATGGATTGGTTTTCATTTGTGTCTTTTCAAAATCTGCTAGAATCAAAGGAAAAAATAGTTTTAAATGATTAGGAGCCATTCCTCAGCTTAAAGCTCCACTGTCAACCCAATTCAATCTATGAGCCACTTTTCTGGCCCATTTTGTCCTTATTTCTGCTTTCAAATAACATACCACTCTAACAAATCTAAGCAGGCAAATTATTTCTCATCCTCCTCAAAAGCTTTGAAAGCTAAACTTTTAAACTAAAACCATCCTTACTCTTCAGAGATGCTAGGAATTGAAAGTAAATTCAACTGTAGCCATTGATTTCACATAACTGGTCCTATATGTAGCAGTAGAATACCTTAGTAGGACATGGCTAGAATAATGGTTGGTGATATTTTTAACCTTTTTTTCAGGTATTTTATGATGACACGCAAAAACTGTTGTTTGCATAGCAAACAATGTGTATGGTATCAAAGGGAAGTGACTATCTATTTGCTTGAGGAGGTTTTAATACCCGTACATTTCCCCAGGATCTCAGACTAAAATAGTTTATTATAATAGGTTAAGCTGAGCAGAGGGAGGTGAGTGTAAAATAGGTTGTGGATGATCCTTGTACATTGTTTTGCAGATGGAGAATGAAAGACACAGGAACACTTAGGCCAAGACTTTCAAATGAGGGCACTAATCTTTAATGGTTAAGTTTTGGGTGCTCATCTTCAGAGAATTCAGTGGCAGGGTTTCAGGACTAATGATCATGCCCAGTTACAGCAGCAGTTAAGGATATTCTCTCCAGGAATGCAGCAGCCATTCTGTCAGCTGAAATTGGAACTCACCTTTGAATATCATCCTCACAGGCTTTTATCTTAGAGACTGCCAAGACTGCATATAATCAAAATCTCTGAAAAAACCCCAATCTTTTACGTAGTGACAGGGCTGTTTTCTCTAGCACTACTGAAGATAAATATGTGAACAGTAACAAGTAATTTCACAGTAAACTGGACTAAGATCTCCTGGATTTCCACCCCTTTGGATACTTTATTGAAGTATATTTCACTTACTCCCAAAACCAGAAATCCCTTTTCAGACTGTCTAGGAGATTGAATCTTCATCCGGATTTCCCAAATTCAGTCTTTCAATAATTCTACAGTAAGCTGCCAAAGTACCAATGTATGTGATAGCTCTCAATTTAAATAAGGCATTTTAATCTTCACAGTGACAGTGAAAATATTGCCTCTTGTTATGTTATTCCATACTGGCAGATAATTTAGAATAAAACCAGATGAGTTTACTATGGAAGACACTCTTTAGGAAAGAACAAGAGCTGCCTCTTCAAAGTGTATATCAGCACTAGTATCAAGAGCTGGATGTAGGCTGCCCAACTGGAGGGGTCTTAGCTCACTCTTTCTGGCTTACCATTGCAGCTTGAAGATGAAGGTTGAAGGGTAAACCCAGGACCACACATTTTCTGCAGTGGAGTTACCAGGTGAGAGACAGTTTTATTTTATCTATTTTGGAAGCAAAGTCATATTGAAAATTCCTCCTAGATAAGCAGCTGGCGAGCCAGAGGATTATTTTTTGGTTGCTTCTACATGAAATTCCATTTTTTAATAATTATGACAAGAGAAGGAGTCACAAAATCTTCAGTGTGAATTGGGACTTTTTGTTCCAAAAGTATAACAATTTTCTTACAAAATTATCTTCAATTTCCAGCCAGTTCCATTAAGAATCACCTTTGCAGAGTCTCATGATTGATGGTAGATACACACTTACTCATTCTAAAGAGCTGATGGTGACTTTCATATCCTTCAATTACTGTCTCTCTAATTCATATTACATTTTATTCCATTATACAAAGCTTCTCCTTGCAAGAGGGTACAGAATATAGATTCAGATTTCTGGTGCCTCTAAGGGAGAGGACAAATGGGATTCAGATTCAGCTCTTTGTGGAAAACATGCAAGGTGCAAGATACTGGCTGAAATAAATTCTCAAACTCTCTGCTAATTCGGAAGCATTGTGATGGAGAAGAATCTTAATGAGAAAATGTTTTTGAGGTAATGGGAGACACAGGAACAAATACAGTTGCTTTTTTTGCCTGCTTCTTTCTTTTTGATTACTTAGGCTATGAAATCAAAGCACAGCTAGGGCTCAATTCCTATGGGTTAAAGAAAATTCTGCTTCTGCCTTGGCTCGGCTCCAAGGGGACAACAGGACACTTTATTTTTCACTCTCCCACCTGTAGCCTATATTTAGATGATCTCTGGTGAGGCTGTGTGGTGATCAGTACTAGAAGCAAGCCACTTTTTCAGTCTTCTAGCAGTAAATATTAATTCCCCGATGATTTCAAATTTAAAGACGACACAAAGAATTGACTGATGGCAAATACCAGTGAGAAAGAGTCGGTCATGAAAAGTGGTCTGAATTACCTGGAAAATAAGGACAATTCATGAGAGAGATAAAAGTTTAAGTCAGAGCTGTAAGTCTAGAAAACTGAATGCACACAGGTTTTACAAAATCAGACTCTGTTCCCAGGAAAGTAGTGACACAGGAAAATACATAGAGCTTAGAGCTGAAAAGCAATGTGACATGAGTCTCCCAGAACAATTCTATGGGAAAAAAATCCCTAAACAACAAAAATGCTCAGTCCCTGGAAATGTAAGACGGAGTAATAAGTAGGATAAGAGAGGGATTTACTCTGTACACAGTGTAGTGAGAGCCAATACCAAAATACTGAGTCCAGATTGAAAAGAGAACATTGAAAAAAATAATTGAAGTGCTAGAGAAAAACATTATACCAAGCGACTTAAGAGCTCAATCTCTCTAGTTTTTCCTAAAGGAGCGACTTGATCGCAGTGTGTAAGTACCTTCCTGAGAAGAAACTGCCTGGCGGTAGGCTTCTTTAATCTAGTGGAGGAAAACATAATGAGAGTCAGAAAGCATAAACTGGAGCCAGAAAAAAAAATCAAATGAGATATAAAGCAAAACTTCGAGCAGTAGGAAAAAATAACCAAGGACAGTGGTGGATTGATGTATCAAAAACAAGACCATATTCCTTCCTAGAATGATTCTTTCACTAAAATGTACTTTAGTTAAAGAGAAGCTGCTGGGATCTATTCAGCCCAGGTCAAAATAAAACTAGAAGTAGCAAGGGATATTTGCTTTACTGGAAACCAAACACCCAGGGAGTACCAGAACAACCAGGTCTTGGTTCTGATAGGATTTGTTTTGGTAAAAACACAAAGCAGTTGTCACATGTTGTTCTGTCTCAAAGTTCATGCTTTTCTCTTAACTGGTAACCAAAAATAATAAATCCCTGAAGGGTTAAATAATCCAAAGATGTGACCAACTCCCATATTTAAAGCTTTCTGTTTTGTCAAACACAATGCAACATGACTTGTTTGAATTTGCTTATTTCTAATGCTAACCAGCTGCATCCTCTACAGTTAAGCAAACTTCTTTTACTGACTGGTCTAGCATTGATTCTGATTTGTGGTTGGGGTAAATCACTGGTATACAGTGCTTGATAATGCTAATCAACATGCCCTCTTTTGAGTAACGAACACAGATATGGTTGCTCCAGAAACTTTCATTGCACTTCCCCTTCTCTATACTCATTTCAGATGCTCATGCTCCAGTGGACTGTCAAAAACCATTTACCTGAGAGATTTTTAGTATTGTCTTTTTCCTTAGTAGTTCATCTCTGACATTAATACAAGTGGTAATCACTTTCTTCTAGCTTCAGCTTGTATCGTGATGTACAAATAGAAATGTGGACATTTAAAACTAAAGAAAATTAACAAATTGAATAAGGAAGATAGTTAACAAATTTTCTCATTAATCAAGTTCTAAAGAAAAGTGAGTTGTCTGCAGGATAGTTTTTATTTTACCCTGAAGGATGTTGCAATTTCTGTGTTCCTTCATCTGATTAGTGAGATAAGAAAATGAAAGTGGTGCATTTGTCTTTAACCAAGACTATTGCTGTACTTTTCAAGGATAACACTGGTTTTATTATGTAAGTGAATTTTTGGCATGCCTCTACTTATAGGAAATGCTCTTTTCATAGCAGGAGTTTGCCTGCTTTTGCTGACTTCAGATAGAGCTGAAGGTCCAACTACACAAGCCACCTGGAAACTGTGCCTGTACTGTTCTACTGCTGCTGACAAACTAGGCCAGCTGGCTAATTAATTAAGGATGAGCTAGTTGGTGATGTGCACCTGGAAATTGTTAGATGGCTGGAGGTTACATATTTATGAGTCCTTCTGTGGAATTTGGAGGTTTTCTGTTGTCTGTTTGTTTCCCTTGGTCCCTGCTGGTGAAGTTCAAAGAAAGTGATCTCTGAGAATCTGAAGCATAATTTTTCTCTTCTGGCCAGGTGCAATTAGTTGTATTTATTGGTAATAGGAATGCAGATTAGAAGTTGACAAGGAATGAAAGTGGAGAAAGCAGATTGGGTCATTGTGTGTGGTTAAATTTCTTTTGCAAAATAACTTCTTCTGGGGAAATTAAAGAAATAATTATGCAATCGAATAATGTAGCAGGGTTGTGTTTTTGTAGGTCAACCCAAAGATTGAAAGTAAAGGTGTACATGCCATGATACTTCATACACCTCATGCTCTCACAACAGAGACAGAGTGAGAGCTACTCCCAGGCTGTCAGCTTTTGAACTTTCTTTTTTATTCTTCCTGTTATGTACAACAGCTGTATGTTTTCCAGAGTGTAAGTTCTGATATGTTGCCTCATCACAATTTGAGGCTGAAAAATTATGACACTAATATGCACATGATCCAATAAAACTCTTCTGTTGGCCAGAAGAAGTTTTTCAGGTCTATAATGATATATGTAAGTAGAAATAAGGATAAGAAGATGTCACTTAGGAATAATATGCTGAGATAAGCTTGGGTATATAAGAAGAATGTTCAGACTATATGTAGTGCAAATGTAAATCTTTTTTTGAGAGAGAGTAGGGTTTTTTCCTCTACTAATAATGTTTTCTTGATGGACTCAGTGGGAATGTGTCTTGGAGTCAAAGATTTCTGAGTTGTATTGCACAGTGTAAAAAATTAGGCAGACAATTTTAAAGATGTTAGTGGATAATCAGTCATGGAGGTCAGCAAGGCTCCTATCCTTCTGTTCTAGTGCAGCACGGTTTAGTGCATTGAAGGATTGCATTGGATTAACTAATCTGTGTTGGAGTTTAAATTTAAGATTTAGTGCATCTGAACAAGCTCCTACAAGTCAGCTGAGCCATGGTAACTCTTGTTTTTAGCCTATGTCAAATCTGAGATGATTTGGCTTTGCACACCATGAAACTACTGGCAACACAATACAAACATGGGCTCCTACAGTGAACAGTTTATTTTAGAGGCAGATTATAGGATCTTTTTTTCTTTCCTTTTCTGTTAATACTGGTGGTTTAAACAACATTTTTTGCCCCTTTTGTTTTTTTTCAGGACTGTCTACAGAGTTCTCCTGTTAGTCTCTGTTACCATCTGGTCTTCTGTTTCAGCAGCCCAAAACATCAAATAATTTTTTTTTTTTAAGTCATTGCCAATTTCACTGAAAGAAGAGGAATGCATAAAAAAGAGCAGAACAGAATAAATGGGAAATTTACAGGAGAAAAAGTTGCAAAATTATGGAGAAGCTTTTATTTGTTGACAAGTTTAAATAAAAGCTCAGATATGCCTCTCTGAGTAGGTGGTGGTGTTGCTCCTTTCCCTGCTCCAGCTGACACTCCAGGTTTCACTTGACTAGTATCACAAAGCACATCGTTTGGGTACAGAGAAAGACAGAAAGATGGAAAGTTATTGCACAAAGACCAGATTATTTTGGGTGACACCAGTTCAATATTCCTCAACAAACGTGATATTGCTTTTTATATTTTTAATAACCCAAGGGAAGAGAAACAGATCATGAAACTCGAAGACTTTAGTACACAACTAAAATGTATGGTTTTGTTGTTGCTGGTGACTTTTGCCCTCCTGGAACAAAGAAGGAATGAGACAGACCTCCGACACCCATGACAAATACAGGCTTCAGCGACAGCAATTTGGTTGCATTAATTTTCTTTAAAAGTCTGTCTTTATTGTCTGCATTAATGATGTTATTTATTGTCTAGTAAACTAAAGGTTGCCCCCCAGGAAGGAGCAACTAATGAGAGTCTGTACCCAGGGAGGAAATTTTAAAACAATACATCCAAAGAGGAAAACTACATGGGGAGGTGTTAGCTTGGGATGCTATCTATCTATCTGTCTGTGTGTCACGTTGAATTATGTGCATACTGTACACTGATGAAGATTAAGGTTTATGAACTTACAATGAAATAAGTCTTTAAGAAAGATTTGAATGTTATTTGACAGAGACCCAGAGCACTGAGAATGACAAATTATTTAGGTATTAAAGCCAAGCTGTGTAGGTAATAGTGGGTTAAAGAAGAAAAAGGCTGATGACAACAGCATCACTCAGAAAATTAGAATAAATTGTGTCATAGCTTTGCTGAACTTTCATGGCAGAAGTCATGGAGTGGAGGTGACGAAAGAGACACAAGTCCTCCATTTCTGTGAGATTAGGGATATGAAAACCCCTACTCCAAAACTCTTTCTATAAGAATTTTACAACCTCTGCTTCTTGTTTGGACTGTATTTGCAGAAGAAAGGAAAGAAAAAAAGGCTAAGTGAACTTTCTTGTGTGTATGAAGATCAAGACCTGTGCAAATTCACTGTGAAGGTCAGGAAGCATTCTTAAAGGTAAGATTTACTGGGATTGTGAAATCATTTCCCCGAAGGAAGCTGCTATGGCAGACCCATCTCTTGGCCCATTTAAAACTGAGCTTCCAGATGTATGGGGGAATCTCGTGTAGTGAGCAATCCTGCCAGAGCCAAGGAAGCCTTGATGCACTGGCAGCCCTAATGCGCCTTCCTTATTTCTAATGTCTGACAACCCGTTAAAGTCCTTCGGGTAGCCCAGCTGGTTTGAGAAGAGGGTTTGAGTAATTTCTTCTTTTTGGCCTAACTAGTCTGTCCACTTTATAGTGATATTCCATTCCATTTGCTAAAAGCAGCTTCATTTTGACAGTTGTAATCCATGGATCTCTTTAGTATCCTTGTGCTCCACTGTTAATACATCTAGAGAATATGCAGGCTTCCTGCACAGCTGGAAAAGAATAGTCTGTTATGATTTCTGTCTCTGTTAATGCTCCTTTGACATTGTGAGAAATTATGAAAAGAGCCCTAGGATTTTTATTTCTGTTGCCAGCCACCTACAAGAAAGTTTAGGTGGGGAGTGGGAAAGTTATGATTTGTGGTGCCATGCTATGACAAAAGAGGTGGGAAACAACTGGGTCATTACTTGCAAACCATTTGTGTTACAAGCCTCAGGTAGCTGCTTGTGCTTCAGCTTAGTTTTGGAGGAGATAAATGGATCCCCAAAGAGCTGAAGGCTATGAGAGGAGAGAGCTAGATTTCCTCTCTTGTTATGTCCTGCCTGGGATCTGGCTAATGTGCCTTCTTATTCTACTCAGTGCAAAACCACAAATGTCAGCAAGGCTTTCATAACAAGGAATGTACCCCCTCCACAGCAATGCAGCAAGCCAAAAATGTGTTCCATGCATGGTGATGAGCGCATTAGAAAATACCAAGGTGGAGAGGTTGTTAAACACAGCCCCAGTCAGGGCAGCTGGGTCACAAATTCATGGTGTGTTAGCTCACTCACACCACTTCTTGCTGTTCATGAGTATTCGGGAAGGTGGGTGTTTGCAGAAGGGCTGTTCCTAAGATGATCGTTGGTATTGCGTTGTGAACAAGAGCATGTGTGTATGTAGAGATATTTCTGTATTCCTTATTCACGTATTTAAACAGTTTCACTCAGCCAGGGATCAGAAAGGATGCCATGAGATTCAAGTTATCCACCACATCCTGTGAATGACAAGCATCAAGGGAAACCTGTGTACAACTCATAGGCACAGATTCATCAGTGTAATTCAAAATCAGTTTAAAAAGAAGGTTCTACCTTGGCCAGTTAATGTATTCAAGTGATTACTTGCATTGGATGAGTAAAAAGCTGATGAACCTTTTACTCTCATGTTTCTTTTAATAAACATTGGAAATGGAAAAGGATCATAAAACCTATAAGCAGAAAGGAAAAGAACATGATGATCCCTACAGACAATGGAATCTTTCATTACAAATTACTCAAAGGTTTTACAAACCATGTATACTGCTTTGCTAATTACGGAAAGGTAAGGAATGTGCATATGCTTCAGTCTTCTTTCTTTTTCTCAATATTTCTTCCTATTAGAAAGTCTAGAGTTAAATTGCCTCACAGTCTCCTGCCATACCAAAAAAAATAAAAAAAAGATTAAGTTGTTTTTTTCCAATTACTTGGGCACAAAATGCCTCAAGATCAGAGCATACAGACTGAACACCTATAACAGGCTCAGATACCTTTTTCTGTCAAACAAATGTGTAACATTTTTTTTGTGTCCATTTAAAAAAAAAATCTCTCTTTATAAAACCCTGAAATGGAAATAGCTGCAGGAGTTGAAAGGGCTGTCTTTGCAGTTTCATCAAGTGTTCCAGAGTGTATAAATGTTTTAGTTTCTCTAAAGAATGTTTACTCTGTCGGGCAGTCTGAGGCCTGAAGGTGCTGGTGAGCAGGAGGGTGATTTCCGCTTTAGTGTTACTGTGAGGGTGGTGAGACACTGGAACAGGTTGCCCAGAGAAGCTGTGGATGCCCCATCCCTGGAGGTGTTCAAGGCCAGGCTGGATGAGCCTTTGAGCAACCTGGTCTAGTGGGAGGTGTCCCTGCCCATGGCAGGGGCATTGGAACTCGATGATCTTTAGTGTCCTTTCCAACCTTAATCATTCTAAGATTCTATGATTCTATGTTTTTAAATTTGGTTTAAGATGGTAACACAGTAATTAGGTGAAGATTTGTGTATAACCACTTGTGTCTCTGTGGCAGCTTAAGTTGATGCAAGCCTGGACTGCTCCACATGTTCCTGCATTTCTCCTCTGCTGGTATTTAGTTTTCTTGTGGCTACATAGGGAACCAGTTCAGGAAACTAATCTGACTGAAAATTAACCTTACAAAATAGAAATTAATTTTCAAAACAGGATAAGTTGCAATCTGTGAACTATAGGGACCCCAAATAAGCAAGTGTAGCTGTCTGCTAGGACTTCTGCTTACAACTGCACTTTGGGTAGCCTCTGTTCTGTCATTAACAAGCATCCTCATATGGTAACAAAAACTCATAGCTTGGTGATGTTACATGGGCCTCAAAAAATACTCAGTCATTTCTCAACTGTCTTTTCAGAGAGTCAGAAACACTCACACAGGATCAAAAGGAGGAACAGAGAAAACAGACAATTGCTAGAGCAACAGTTGTTGACAGCAGCACAGCCTAGCTGCCTGTGTTGCCCGTGCTTGATGCCTGAGAAGATCACTGCTGAGAGAGACAGGATGGCCACTGGTGGGATGGTGGCCTTTCCCAGCAATAAGAACCATGGCCACAGAAGAACAGCAAGCCTTGGTCTCCTGGCCCCCACTTCCCATCCCAGTTCTCCCTCGTCATCTCATCTCATCTCATCTCATCTCATCTCATCTCATCTCATCTCCATCTCCATCTCCATCTCCATCTCCATCTCCATCTCTCTTTGTAAAGGAAGTGTTTTGACCAAGCTCCAGTTCACCATTCTGGAAGGAGTCATGGACCACTACTGGGAAGCCTTGACCCTGCATTCCTCCAGCCTG